>PVLD010000119.1:260527-387871 GCA_004027595.1 Dinomys branickii | reverse complement strand
CCACTACCAGCCCCACACGCCCTGATCCAGCTCCACTCACCATGACCCAGCCACACACATGGCCCAGCCCCACACACCCTGATCCAGCCCCACACACATAACCCAGCACCACACCCATGATCCACTCACCTTCCAAAGCCTCACCTATGAGCCATGTGTCTGGAGACATCTAGACATAAACCATAACAGAGCGTGAGCAGATGCAGCAGGCCCACACCTATGCCCACCTGTCTACCTGTTACTTACTGTGGGATCCCAGGGACAGGCAGACCTCCCTGGGGAAGATGGCCATCGGGACAGCAGTGACCAGGGAGGAGGCAGGAGCGATGGAAATGTTAGGATTAAAATTTATCAAGCACACACCAGGACACAGAGGTGCCAGAGGTCTTGCCTCCCTGCCCTCTTCGCCTGCCCTCCTCACTGTGGCTGTAGTGACCAGATTGGCCACAAGTGTGGCCACATCACCCAACCCGCCCAGCCCCAGCTCCACTCCATCAGGCAACCTGCATGGGTCCCTGGGCCCAGACACAGAGCTCTGGCGGGACACGGACGACCTGTGCATGCACACACATGCTCATGCTGCCCACTGTTATGCTAAATAGAACCTGCGGGAGGGAGACAGAGCCGTCAGCACCCAACAGAAAAACCACCAAAGCATCAGACTAGACGTTTGTGGAGAGCAGAGAGGCATCTGAAGTGAGGAGCAGCGCTCTGTGTGGAGATAGAAAAGCGGAGGTTTTAGGCTGAGCAAGCCAGCCATTGTGCTCAAGAGGTTAGAAAAAGACAAGAAGTGAGAGAAGTGGGACAGATACAAAGCGCAATCACCAACAAGAGCACCCCGAGGAGCTCTCAGCAAAAGAAACCCACAGAACTGCAGCTTGGAGTCAGCCAGGAAAGCTGTGAAAAGAATGTGAGCCAGCAGAATGAGCAGCATCCAGGGACACCCATATGGCAGACTTCGCCCCCAGACCGGGTGGTGAGAACCCCCCAGAGACCGCAGCAGTGAGAATGGCGCTGAGGGCGCACGCGGAGTCCGCACATCCGGGTCCCTGGGCTTTGGCGGCCTGCACCCCGGCCCAGCATAGATCAAGTGGTTCCAAAAGGGACTTGGCATGTGCTGGTCTGTGACAGCAGAGCCGGGTGATCCCAGAATTGTACACCACCCGGGAGAACTTTTATTTCCATAAGGTCTGGCTACCAATGTTTAATGCAAGAAAAGTTAAAATGGGGAGGTAAAAGATATTTATTTATGTATTTAAAATAATATCAATATCGTTCGCAACAATAAGAACATTCAAAATATCTGCAAATAGGGAAAAGCACATGTGAACTGTCCACAAGAGAATACAGCCAGGCGTGGTGATGCATGGCTGTAATTCCAACACTGGGGAGGCTGAGTCAGGAGGATCATTGGGAGTTCGAGGCCAGTGTGGCTACAAAGTGAGCTCACAGCTATGCAGCCTGAACTGCATAGTGAGACCCTGTCTCAAAAAGACAAAAAAAAAAAAAGAAAAGGAAAAAAGAAAAAAGAGGGCTGGGGATATAGCTCAGTGGAATAAGCACTTGCTTAGCAAGCACAGGGTCCTGAGTTCGATCCCCAGTACCGCAAAAAAAAAAAAAAAAAGAAAAAAGAATACAGTTTATTTTTAACTAAATGTACAGATATCAAAATGGAGAGGTCTCAGGCTAAATAATAATAATATAATAAAACTCTTTTTTTTTTTTTTTGGCAGTACTGGAGATCAAACTCAGGACCCTCCGCCTGCTAGGCAGGCGCTTATTCCACTGAGCTATATCCCCAGCCCAATAAAACTCTTTTGAGTGAAAAAGACTAGTAGCAAAAAGAATAGAATATACAATACTATTTAGGTAAAATCTTTAAAAATCAGAAACATTAGCTGGTAGATGTGGACCTTTGAATGCCAGGCTGAATCTGAATTTCTCTAGAGGCAGGGAGTGCACTTCCAGGCGAGGAGGAGCCATGGCAGTGCTCGCTGAGGAGACCTGCACAACCTGACCTCTGCTGGGAGCAGGCCAGCCCGGCGGGGGTCTCTACCTGGGTCCCCAGGCAGCACTGGGGCTTGTGTCCTGGCCAGGGTGAAATGTGTATGTTTATATTTGGGGAATGCAGTGTGTCCCTCAGCTATGAGCACAGTGACCCTGGGGACAGATCGGCCCCTGCTAGGGGCAGAAGATGCAGGTTCGGAGTGGCTATGAGCATTGAGCAGTTTCCACGCCATTCTATGGTTGAAGCTGACAGGTGTGGTGTTGACAGGTGTGGTTGCCATGGCTACCTTGCTTCTATTAGCCCACAAGAGTTAGACCCCTAGCCACAAGCCCAACGTCCAATCAGTGTGAACCTCCACCCCTCAGCGGGGTGGAGATGGGACCCCTCCCCCACAAAGCAGGCTCATCCCACAGATTGAGGAGTCCCAGCTCTGAGCACCCCACTCCTTCCTGGGTGGCTTTGTACCGCTGCTGGAAATCCCTACAGCAATATTTCTTTCTCTCTAGGGTTAGGTTAGTGTCTTCTCTGACTCCTCTTCCCCTTTCTGCACCAGAGAGACCAGGCTGTGGAGGGTGAGTCTGGAGACCCCTAGACCCGAGCCCTACCAGTGTAACAGTAACCAGGCCTGAGGTGTTAACAGGACCGATGCCCTTGTCACAGTAGAAGTCACGTATTTTCACATCACACCCCAGCTAGGGTAGATGTCTTTAAATACCCTTTTGCTCATCACAGTTAGAAATGCAGGTAGGAATGGGCGTGCTGTTGAGTCCCATTATGTAATGGGATAAAAAGAAGCTTGTATGTCATACATATGTCACAGCCTGAGTCCTAAAGATTTTGAAAATGCATTCCAGTGTAAGAACTCCCCCTGTGACTGAATGTGCTCCATCCTGTCCACTTCATCCTGTGCTCCTGAGGATACTGTCAGCTTTTCACACTGCCGGAGGGGTCACCACACAGAAAACGTGAAAACCAAGAGAAACGGCCCATCCTGGGGAGCCGTGGCTGGTGCCCAGGACTTCGCAGGGTCTGAGGTAGCAGTGGTGGGTGGGGGTGCACCGCAGGAGGGGCAGGGCCCAGGGCCCACATGCGCTGGACTCAGCCCTGCCCAGCCCAGCGTGCGCACGGACCAGCACAGAGCCCCCAGGTCAGTCAGACCTGAGGAAAGGGGGCTGGCTCAGGGAGCAGAGTGGGCGTCCTGGTGTGTTCATGGGCCAGGAAGCATGGGGCCAATTTAGGCGAGCTTCGGTGAGCCTGGCGAGGAGAGACGGGCACCACACACGCAAGGCACATTCACCATGCACAAACTCGCCACACACACACTGGCTACGTGTACACACCCACCACACACACATGCGTGCCACATGCACACTCACCACGCAAGGGCGAGGGCAGGGGCTCCGGGTCCTCCATCCGCAGGGTGCTGACCTTACACAGCATCTCGGCTGTAATTTTGCTGATCTCACCTGAGTTTGCCACCTCCTCTCATGGATGCCTGAGCACAACCTCCTCCAAGAGGGGCGGCGCACCCGACAGACACCGCCTGGCACAGACTTGGTCTCGCATAGGCAGGCAGCAGGCTTTGTGAGGCTTCGGTTCATGTTCTGACCTGACGGCCCCAAACCCGGGCATTTTGTTAAACAGCACTCTGCAGCCTGGAGGGCTGTGTGGGTGAAACCCACATGGATCCAAGGGGCTGGGAGCAGGCGGCCTCCCAAGGGCGCGGCCTCCTCAGACCCCAGACAGGAAGGACAAGAGCAGGCAAGGATTCACCCTCTCCCTGCCATCCTGGCTGAGATACTAGCCCTTCCGCCCACTCAGCAGTCAGATCAGAACAGGGCATCCTCCACTTTCTGGTCTCAGGCCTCTGAAGCCGGATGGCACACTCCTCCCATCTCTCCCCATCTCGAGTCTGTGGACCTCACAGCTCCGGCCTCTTGAACTCCCTGCTCACAAGCCAGCCCACAGCATGAAGCCGCTCCACCGCAGCTCCAGCACCTGCCTGTGTCCACTTTCCATTTCCGTGTTTCCTCCTCAAAGAGGGGCCTCATTTAGCTAGCAGTTTCACTTTGCACTGGTGGAAAGAGGGTGGTGAAGCCCACAGTCCACTAGGGTCAGGCAGAGCTCCCTGTGCGGCTCCTTGTTACCCTTGCTTGTCGTCCATGGCAGCTGCTCACTGCTGAGGTTCTACCTCAGTGAAGCCTCCAGTGGTGTTCATTTCCAGCCTAAAGCTGGAGAACCTCGGCACTGAGGTCGGCGGGCAGGAGACCAGTGTCCCCCATGTCCAGAGAGAGTGAGCCCTGTGCTCAGAACCCTGAGGTACCTTGTTGTTCTGCTGTTTCCTGTGCTTCACACCCTATGAGGAGGGCAAGGACCTGCTGCTAGGATGGCTGCAGACCTCCCGCAACCCTGGATAGGGGTGCGATCTGTGGGCCCCTGGCAGGGGTGGCCAGTACTGAGCCACCTGGTGTCACCTCAGTGTGGGTGAGGTGCTGTCCAGCCAAACTTGTATGGGTTTTGCTCCATGGCTCTGAGACCTGCTCACCATGCACCGGGCTGACGCCTGGACCCTGCCCTGGTGGCCTGTCGGTTGGTCGGGCTCAGCGAGTGGGACTGACCCCACAGCATACCATGGCGTGGCAGCTGCACAGCCATTACCGGAGGGTCCTGGGTGGGCAGCTCCCTGACATCTCAGGCTGAGCGGACATAAATGAGCTCTGTCCTCACGGTCAGCCAGAGTGAGGGGCAAGGGGCACGGGTCCAAGACAACAATGGGTCCTGGCTGCTCTGCACTCCCACGCCACTGCCACCCTACTGCACTCCAGGGATGACGGCCAGTGTAGTGTGACTTCGTGAATAAGGTGGGAAACCCACTCTGCTAATGCAGGACTTGCCACGGTGGGAAGATCACCCCCTGCCTGTGAGGTTCTAGGACCCTGAAGGTCAAGCTGAGGTGCTGCTGGCCAGTGGTTCCTGATGCCATTCTTTCTGAGGCCATGGAGGCTCTCGTGGGAGTCTGATGTGTTGTGACCAACCTGGTTGGTGGCTTCTCCTGAATCCTCTGTGAGATGGAGATCAGGACCACAGCCCTCACTGACCATTGCAGATCATGGCAGTGGGGTTAGAGCTTCAAAAGCCTGTCACCCTGCAACCACTTTTCAGCCACCACATCAAAGACACCCTTGTTGTTGGCCTGAGAAACCAGTTGGCCAGGCCCTAGATAAGGCCATCCATGCTGACAAGCTCCGGGCCTATGCCATGGTACAGTTCCTATGAGCAACTGGGGCTGGTAACTATAGGAGTATTCCTAATGAAAGTCAAATAAAACCTGCTGCTCCTGGCAGCTCCCACCAACGAGAAAGAACAGCAAGACTACTGAAGATCAGAGGTCCACCTAGGCATTGGGATCACTTCAGTCAAGGGTACCCGCAAGTAGCCCGCTTTGAAAGAGGTCCCAACTACAGCAGAGTATGCAGCCCAGGCATCTTGAATCAGCACAGCCCTGCTTGGCCAGTGGCATCCTCCCCGTCTTTGGAAGTCCAGGTCTCAGTGGACTGGAGCCTGCTCCTGGGGTATAGCAGCACGTGGGTTCTGAAAACCGAGGGGTGCCAGACAGCAAAGCCACTTTGGAGAGCACCTCACAGGCTGGCCTTGGGCCCAGTGGAAATGAGCAGCTGCCCACAGACTTACCATATGTGCTCTTGAGCCCTGAGCTTGTCCTCACACGGGTCCTCACCAGTCCTAGTAAAGTGAGACATGTTCAGCACATCTCCGTAGCTGGAGGGAAGTGTACCTGCAACCCAGAGGCTCACGGCTCCAGAGGTCAGCTGCTGTGGCTTTCTTTCTGTGGAGGGTTGGACACGGTCCTGGGTCTCCCTTAGCCTAGCGAGACCCATGGCTTAAATACATTCCTGAGACAGCAGTGTTTGCTTTGTGGCAGGATCTGTGACATTCAAAGGTGATGGAGTCTGGGGTGGATGCCTCCTTGTGGCCAAGGCCCACCAGGGTGCTCTACCTGGGGGCCAAGCTGGATGGACACAGGTGGGTGCACAGGCCACGCCAGTGCAGCTCTTGTCACACTGAGACTCGTGGGCTGTTGCAGATGAATGTACTGTGTGGCCCAGCAACCCACAGATTAACAGCTGGACACTCAGGGGTCTGTGCAGTGGGGACAGGGACTGTGGGAGCAGCCTACAGCCCAGAAAGATAATAGAGCCACCATTTATGATGGTCCAGTGGCAAAAGGGAAACAAAACACTTGAACCGGAATTTGAATGGAACTTACAGTGGACCACACACTGAGCAAACCACTATTACTGTCCATGGAGCTGACCATGGGGTGGGGATTAAGAAGCCGACTTCAGACACAGGAGTGTGCCAAGTCACAAGATCACACCCTGCAGCAGCCAGAAGGGCAGTATAGTCCTGAGACTGCTGCCACCAGCCGGGCCTACCATGCAGCCAGCTGAGCCAGCCCACACGAAGCCAGCACACAGACCCGTCAGCCCTGCGGGTCATTATGCAGACAGGGACTCCCAGCCTGGACACCGGAGATGGCGCTGCCAGCCAGTGCACTATAGAAACACAGGACCCACAAGACTTTGGAGAGATTTCTGCCACTTACATGAGTGCCCAGCAGGATTCCACCAACCAGGCCACTACACTGACTGCACAACCTGCCAGGCATGAGTGGCAAAGGAGGGGCCCCCTCTGTCCTTCACCTGAACACTGGAATGACAGTCATGGAATGGAAGTCCTGATCAGCCCCTGGGCAGAGGCTGCGAGGAAGCACAGCCCTCTGTGTACGGACGCTGGATGCTTTGTCCCGAGGAGTGGGAGTGCAAAGCTGCTTGCCCAAGCTGTCTGCTGGCCCCAGTCTCAAGCAAACCGCTGTTCTCTTCCTTCTTTCTTCCCTCTTGAATACAGGCCCAGGAGATCTGTGTCTGGCCAGAGCGGTGCCACCAATAGGCTTCCCAGTTCAGAGCACGGCAATGGGAGCTCTGAGCACCTCCTTCTGGCAGGATCTCCTGGGAGCGCTGCCTTAGTGTCTGGTGACCACCTGAGACTCCTGACCCTTGATACAGCCAAGCAATATGGTGGGCTGTGTCCAGCCTGCCAGGGTGTGACTTCCTCTCCTAGTCTGGGCTGCCATGGTCAGGGTATTGGAGTGACAGGTTGAGCACTGGGTCACTGTGGAAGTGGAGCTTAGAACGCAGCCAGCAGCCCAGGCAGCTGCACCTGGGAAGCCTCAGCCCAGGCGCTGGCAGGGGCCTGGCCAACTTCTGAACTCCATGGGGTAGGGGGCCACATCCACCTCTCCTCTTTTCTCCAGGACCCTCAGCCGCACCTGGGATTGAAGTGAACTCTCACCTAGACCGACGTCCCTTGGGTCCCATGCTCCCATTTTTGTGGTCTGGCCAGCACACAGCCCAAGACCATGAGACTCACTGGACTCCAGCCAGCTGGTGCTAGACAACTGAGGGCTGCCTGGAGAAGGAGGGGCATTTACACTGCCCACGCCTGCATCCAGGAGCTCTAAAACAGAAGGGATGGGAGAGGCCCGGGTAGAAATGGCAGTGTAGGCGGGACATGGCCAGCTGTTCACTTGCAGGCCACCAGCCTGACTACCTCATTTGTAGGCTTGGGCCAAGCCCTTGGGCTTCCCTCTGAAGACTGACTATCCTGGGCTGATTCTCCCAGGGATCCTGTAAAGTGCAGTCCCAACTCCCAAGGGAAATGGAGGCAGCCACAGCCACGGGCTGTCTGGGGCCTGCTTCCTGGACGCCTACCATTGCATTCTGGGCCAGCGCCAGTCCTGCCAGGCTTCGTCTGCTCCTCACAATGGACACCAGGGAATCCTAGCTCCCTGCGGGGCCACAATACAGTAGTAGAGCAGCAGCATTTGCAGCCCAGGAACAAAGGGCCTGCTCTGTGGTTCCTCCCTATCCTGAGGCCGGGGTATTCTCTCTGTTCTGCTCAGCCCTTTGTTTCAGACCCTGAGGGCGAGATGGGAGGACCTGTGCCTGCTGCAGGAATCAGGGCGTGCAGCCCACATTCTGCCTCCGTTCTCCACACTGGCTTCAGAGCCGAGGTTCTATCTCTTCCCAGTGGCACGAGTTCTCCATCGGGCCTCAGGAGTGCTATCTTCAAGGCACGGGCCTCTGGGGATGCCAGCTCCTGGAGTGGGTGCAAGGGTCACTTGCTGCATCCTCTTAGTGTAAAACTGGCTGGAAGTGAGGGACCCTGCTAGGAAAGCACCACTCAGGGACCTGCCCTGGTGAAGGCCATGCCTACGCGCTCTGTGGGGAGTGCTAGGGAGGTGGCAGGGAGCAGCCAAAGAAAGGAACAAAGAGAAGGGGCCAGCAAAATAGGACCAGCAGGGTGTGCCTGGAGCCCACAAGGCTCACCCTCGGGGCACAGAATGAGAGGAGCTTGGCCAGTGGAGACCCCAGAGGGGCAGCACCCACCACACAGGGCTGTCCAGGTCACCCGAGGAGGCTTGGAGGGACTTGCCTGTGGGTGTCACAGGCCCTGTGGTGAAGCCAGCACCCCACATATTTCATCCTGCTGGGCTGGAGTGCATACCCACCCTACCCCCACACCTACACCCACACCTGTGCACCCACACGCCCTCCCTGTGCAACCCACCCCCATGCACATGCCCACACCCTCTGCACATGCACATGCCCTCCCCGTGTACCCGCCGCACTCCCACACCTGTGCGCTCGAGGCCTGGCTCCCAGAGCTCCTCTCAGGCCATCCCTGGCAATGCAGCAGCTTGGCCATCTCTGCAGGCTGGGACACAATGGGTTTCAGGTCAGGACCAGTGGGGCCGCTGCTCTTCCTGCCATGTGTGTCTGGGAGCCACAAGCAGGGCCCGTCTCACACAGCCACTCAGGATTCTGGCCAAGGTCACTCAGAGCAGATGCTGCTGAGTGGCTGGGGCCTACCTGGCATCCCAGCACTGAGGGAGGCTGAGGCAGGAGCATTGCAAGTTGGAGTCCTGCCAGGGCAACTGAGGGAGACCCTGTCTCTAATTAAAGATAAAAACGGGACCAGGTACATGGGGACGTGACTCAGTGGTAGAGCTCCCCTTGGTTCCAGCCCCTGACCAGAGAGAGGGACAGAGAGGGCGAAGTAGGAGGGTGAGAGAGACACAACTCCCAGACCCCAGAGAGCCTACACCCTGAGCCCTGACTCCCACGTGGGAGACACAGCTCCCCCAGATAGCCCGGGGTCAGCCGAGGCAGGACTGTGCCTTGTCAACGAACCGGGGAAAGGGACATCGGACCTGTTGTGTCCACTAAACGCTGCGGAGGGGGGGTGCAATGCTCGTTCCTGGGTCCCCCACCTGCGTTTGGGGTGACCTTCGCCCTACCATGGGCGGGGGTATGGGCAGCGGCGCCTGCTCCCCTTGCTCTCGGGTCCAGGTAAAGAGTGGCAGCCTGGGCTGGGACAGCGGGCAGGTGCGCTATCCGGCTGTGAAAATCCGGGATTTGGGCCCGGGGCGGGGGAAGGGAGGTCATAGCCCCACCCCTCACCCTGCCCAGGGTCTGACCTCGCCCACACCCGCCTGGCTCCAACCCTACCCCGCTGCCGTTCGCCACGCCCCTGTCTCGCCGCTCCTCCCAGCCTGACCCCCTCGTCGCCACGCCCCCGCCGCTCGCCACGCCCTCCTCGCTTCGCCTCGCCTCGCCACGCCCCTCCCTGTGCTCCCAGCGCGTCACCTTCCGCGAGCGGGCTGCGCACAGGTGAGATGGAACCGCGCTGCGCCGAGGGGGAGAACTGGAAGCCAGGGCAGCTGGGGCGGGGAGCGGAGGGGCACGAGCCCTGAACCTCGGGAGCGGGGTGGCAGGAGGGGTCCTCGTCTTCCGGGGCGCCGGATGCGTGGTCCGGTACCGGGGACCCGAGGTGCTCTCTTGGATCCGCGTGGTGGAGGCGGGGCGGGAGCCGAGCGAGCGGCGCCGCGAGTTCTGGGCCCGCTGAGGCTGAACGCCGTGCTCCTGTGTGCAGGTGCCAGTCCGGACAGCGCCGCGTCGCCGTCCCTGTCGCCGTCGCCTCGCCCGCTGCCGGGATGCTCGCCGCGGGGACCCGCCGGCCGCGCGTGCACGCAGGTCGGTGCTGCGGAGGCCGTCCTGCCTCGGCCGCCCGCCTGTTCTCGCCGCCAGGACACGCAGCTATGCTCCCCATTGCAGTCATGGGTCGTGTGAGCCGCGCGTCTGCGCTGTGTGTGGTCGGTCAGAACGCTCGGCGCGGTGGCACCGGGGACCCAGTGCCCAGCTCGCCCAAGGGAGCGCCTGCAGGCCCCGGCCAAATGACCCCGGCCCAGTGACGCCCGCTCAGTGACCCCGGCCCAGTGACCCCAGCTCAGTGAGCCCCACTCCCTGAGCCCTGCGCCCGCAGGGCAGGGCTCCAGAGGAGCTGCTGGCTCTGCAATGCGCCGTCCTGCGGCGAGGGTTTGCGAGTCGGCCAGGTTGGAGCAGTTCTGTGAAAACTGCTGAAGCCAGGGTTTGAGCTCCGCCTGCGGTCAGGACCGGCTGGCGATCACACCCTCCCCGCTAAGGGGCGGAGGGTCTGAAACCGCGCTGTCCTCTTCCAAGAGGAGGTGGTTGTAGCCGATAAGAACAATCTCTGAAGTCCTTTATGAATTGTTTTTATAAAGGAAGATTGTACTTGAGCTGGTTGATTTCGATTTTGAAGTTTTTCTACGAAACACTGTAAACTTTAACACATACAGTGGCATCCTGCAAGCAGAAGAATCAGTCCATTTCTTCCTAAGCCAGCTGACTTGGCGATGACAGCGTTACCACGTGTCGTTTGGGACAGGGGTCCCTTGGCCCTCTATCACTGGTACTGACATAGGCATTCTTGGAGAGTCAGTGCCAGCATGTTCCTCTGGGGATTGACTGGTTCCTGCCTGGTTCCTGTCGTTGATTTGGGGTCACAGAGGAGGGATGCTCGAAGGGCAGCTTCAGAGTGGCCAGCTCCGTTCCAGCAGCTGTTAGAAAGGCCTCCTCAGTGAGGAGCTGTGTGCACAAGCACAGGGAGAGCGGGTCCTGAGGGACCACAGCCCTCTAGAAGTGAGGTCTTGGGTCAAACCGCGCCCTCTATTGGTACTGGACAGTCTGTGCGCCCAGTGATGTGCTCAGGACTGATGGGTACCAGGAAGCCTCTGTGACTGCATCTGTGCTGGGGGGAGGGCAGGAGGAACTAGCTGTCCGGCCTGAAACCCTCCGCTATCCTCCGCCCTCCTCAAGCAGGGAGCGCCTGGTGGGCTGGATGTGGGCTCAGTCTGGTCCACAGTGGTGGCATCCACGGACCCTCGTTGTCCTCCAGGAAAACCTGAAAGTCATGAAGCAGCAGGGCATAGGTTGTGCTGATCCCGGAGTGAACGTCTGGCCTGGCTGGGATTGCCCGCCACTGCTGGCGCGAGGTTCCCAGGCAATGGAAATGTCCGCAGCCGCGCTGGCCTCTGGGCGTGTGTGGCTCCGAAGGCCTGAGATGTGACTAGGGAGGGTGAGGAACTGTGCACTTTAAAATTTTGTATTAGTTCCATATTAAATAGCCAATTAGTAGGCGACACACTGGGATTTACTATCTTTTTTTATGCTGGGATTTATAGTATTTCAGCTATTTGGGTACCATTTATATTTATGCCTTAATAGTTCTACTGAGGCTGTTGTTTATCAATATTTTAATTGAATGTCTTTTCAAAAACTTAGATATAACATTATGTAGTGATGAGATAGACCTTAAGTCATAATCCTAAACTGGGTATGCTTGCCTTCTGAAAGTGTGTTTTAGAATATGCTTGCCTTCTGAAAGTATGTTTTAGAATAGTGGAGGAATATATAAGAATTTTTTCAAGGGAAACTGTACCTGAGAAGCCAGTTTGCTTTGATTTTCAAGTTTTCTCCGAAGGATTTGAGAGCCTTGATGAAAGCTGACAAGTGCACACCCCTGGGTAACCCGCAGTCCTCTTAACAGGACAGCATTCCCACTGCCCGTGTGCCCCCTGTTCCTTCCCATGGCCCCCACCCCAAAGGCAGCAGTCACCGCTCTGACCGCTGCCACCTGCTTGCTTTAGAACGTGACAGAAGTGAAATCCTTGTCGATTACTAACTTCCACACAGTGCTAATTCCTTTTATGTAAGATTAGTTTAAAATAAAATATATAATCTGCTTTAATAGAAAACCTGGATTGAAAACTCTACATTTTAAGTGCTGTGGTAAGCACCCCAGGGATGACCAGTCATTTGCACACTATGCTTTGAGAAACCGGGGAGAACTAGACCGCAGCACCCTCCCTGCACGCGCCTCCAGGGGCTGCAGTTTCGGAGGAGGTAATGGTTACTAGCGCATCTTAAAATCATGGGTCTCACAAAGGCCGGGCCTCTGACTGGTGTGCAAGACTGTGGGTCCCACCAGGAGCCCAGTGCCGAGTTCCTGCTTTCCCTCACATATCTTCTGGGTCTTCCCATGCAGGCCTCAAGACCTTCTTCCGGACCCCGGCCATCGTCAGCCTCGTGGTCTTGCTGCTGAGCATCGTGGTGCTGGTGACACTCACTCTTGTCCAGACCCGCCACTCCCAGGTCATACCTCCAGGGCTGAAGGTAAGCAGGAAAGAGCTGGCATTGAAGGACAGGGGTGGGCTGCAGCACCAATTGTTCTCCCCCCTGGGCGTCCTCTCCTCTGCTCCCTTCTGGAGCAGGAAAGTATGGTGCAAAATGCAAGGAACAGGCTGCTGGGTGATGATGTGGGGGGCTACAGGTAGCAGGGTGAAGCTTCCCAAGGACTTGCTTTGACTTCTAGCCACAGCCAAAGACATAGCTGGCAGCCAAGAACTGCACATGTGGCTGCAGTTCACTGGGTGGTTAGTGAGGTGCCTGTTCCTTCCTGGACAGCCCTGACCAGGAGAGCCAGGCTCCTCTTCCGGCCTGGCCTGAGTGGACAGGTGGGTGGCTCTGAGGGTACCCTGGGGGGAGGAGGCCCCAGGAGGGCTGTGGGTGAGCAGTGAAGATGAGAGTCCCCCCAGCATCCTGGAGTCAGCAGGCCATCTGCGTAGAGGCCCCAGCAGTCAATACTTCTGGCTTTGGGGCCACTTGTGATCTGGCTGCATGTTGTCCTTTGGTCCCTGGCTCATTAAGGGTGTAGAAAGCCTTAGCCAGGAGAGCCACACAGGCCCAGGAGCTCGACATGTCCTGTGAAGCTCAGGTGGCACAGCACTTGCCCATTCCGCCCTTGCTCTGCCACCCTGCCCTGGCCACAGTTCAAAGGCTGCCATTGAAAGAGAAAAGAAGCTAGCATTGCCCTGGGCCACTCTAACAGTCCACAGCCACTTCCTACAGGGTTACAGTAAAACCTGGTTTTAAGAACCACAGCCTTTATGAATAATCCCATGAAGCTGTCCAGCCACAAGAGAAAAGATGGATCTGGTTGCTCCAAGACCTGAGCTGAAGCCTAGAAAGCTGTTTCTAAACACCAGGCCCTGCCTTTCCCCCAAACCCCGGCCCAGATGAGTGCCTGCTACACTGTGTGCCCAGCCACCTGATCCACCTCCCTGCGGTGTGGACATGGGCAGTGCCCTTGACAGGTTCAGCCTGTGAACAGCAGGACCAGAGCTGACTCCTGGCCCCCAGGTCCCAAAGCCGGGGCCGTCTCTGCTCACTCCCCGGCTGCTGTGGGCAGTGCACAGCCTTGTCTGCAGGAGCCAGCTAGGCAGGTGCAGGTGTGGCTGTGGGGTTGGGCGGAAAGGCCAGACTAGGACAGCCCTGGACTCCAGCACCTGCCCACCCTCACGAGGCACCCCAGCTTGGAAGGAGCAGCTCCGGCTATGCTCCAGGGTCATCTCCCACCGCAGGACACAGGAAGGGCTGGGCCGAGCCGAGCCCAGGCTCTTCTTGCAAGACAGCTGAGGTGCGTCCAGCACCAGGTGCTGCTCCGTGCTGTGTTCTCCCCCTGCAGGCTCTGCAGGGAGGCAGGGTACAGACCCTGCATCAGGGTTTGGTGAGCAGTCCCTGTAGACCCTTGAGGCCATGGGCTGTGCTGACTCCAAGAGGGAAGGGAAGAAGGCTGATGTGGGTTGCACATCTCCCCAGCCCCCACGTGCTCAGGGTGGGCAGGGACAGCAGCGCTGGCTGTGAATTCCCTTGCTCTGGAGGTGGGGAGGAGCCCAGTGCACACTGCAGGGACAGAGAGTACAGGCAGGCAGCAGAGTAGAGGAGCAGCTGACACAGCGCCTGACCAGGCAACTGTGCCCCAGGCCTGGAAGGGTAAAGGTGCAAAGATGGACCTGCACCCAAGCCATCCCCACAGCCATGGTGTCCGCATGTGGTGTGCTGCCCAGTGCACCGGGACACTGGTGTCCATGACCTGCCGCAGGGCACTGGTATGATGCAGCACAGTGGGCATGAGCGGTGTGTCACCCTGCACCAGTCACTCTGCCCCTGTGTGTGCCCTGTGTGTGCACCTGCTCTGCTTCTGTATGTGTCGTGTGTGTGCACTGCGTGTGCGCCTGCTCTGCTCCCATGTGTGTCCTGCGTGTGTGCTGTGTATGCACATGCTGTGCTCCCGTGTGTGCCCTGCATGTGCCCTGTGTGTACACCTGCTCTACCCTCATGTGTGCAGTGTGTACCCTCTGTGTGCATCTACTCTGCCCCATGTGTGCCCTGTGTGTGCACTGTGTGTGCACCTGCTCTACTCCCATGTGTGCCCCGCATGTGTGCTGTGTGTGTACTTGCTCTACCCCTGTGTGTTCCCTGCGTGTGTGTTGCATGTGCACCTGCTCTGCCCATGTATGTGCTGTGTGTGCATGCTGTGTGTGCACCTGCTCTGCTCCCAGGTGTGCCCTGCATGTGCACCATGTGTGCACCTGCTCTGCTCCTGTATGTGCCCTGTGTGTGTACCTGCTCTGCTCCTGTGTGTCCCCTGTGTGTGCCCTATGTGTCCCCTGTGTGTGCTGTGCATGTGCACAATACTGTGCTCCCACATGTGCTCTGCTTGTGCACTGTGCTCTATTCCAGTGTGTGCTGCATGCCCTGTGTGTGCCCTGTGTGTGCCCTGCTTGTGCACCATGCTCTATTCCCGTGTGTGTGCTGAGTGCCATGTGTGTGCACCATGCTCTGACATCATGTGTGCCCTGTGTGTACATGGCACTCTGCTGCTGTGTATGGTCCCTTGAGCAAGCTTTACCTGCAGGCAGCCTCAGCCGCGTTCTCAGCAGGGTCCCGGAGGCCGGCGTCACCTGGCAGGCATCCTCAGTTGTTGCTGCCCTCAGAGCCTGTGCAGGACTAGGCAAGTGGTTGAGGTGGAAGCAGAGGGAGTGAGGACACTGCCTTTGGGCCAGAGTTAATGTTTCCTAGTTGTTAACAAAAATGTTTAAAAGTTGAAAGTTAAGAGAAAACAGAGTAAAGATACAAAGAAAGTTTTGTTTTCTGCAACACTGGGCACTGAACCCAGGGCCCTCACACTAAGCTCCATCCTCCGCCCTTTTTTAATTTTTAATTTTGAGTCAGGTTCTTACTAAGTCACTAAATTGCCTGGGCTGGCTCAAACTTGCCATCCTCCTGCCTCAGCCTCCCAGAGGAAAGAAAAAGCTTTTGTATAGCTTTACAATGTGTTTGTATTTTAGGGTGTTATCACAAAACAGTGAAAAAGTTTCAAAAGCCTAAAACTTTATAAAAGAGTATTCTAGGATTAATTCATTACTGGAAAAGAACAAACATTTCTGAACACAGTGTGGAAGCCCATGACCTGCAGCGGGCTGGGTCTGGCCCTCCACTGGCCGCCCAGGATGGGAGGTTTCAGTGTCTTGCTGTGTTCTTGCCCAGCCCTGTTGCTTGCCGCTGTCTGCGGCCATCGCCAGCCTGTAGCTCTGCAGCCCCTGGGTGTGGAGCGGGCCACCCCACATGGCTGGTCCCACGGTGCAGGGCCCCACCATCTCAGGCGATTACTGTAACCCAGGCCACTGGGAGGAGGGACCTCATGACAGACGGGTCAGGTCCCCAGGCCAGGCTGGGAGTGCCCCTCTTAGCACCACCCAGGGTGCAAGGGTGGGGAGTGGCTGGCTGGGCCCCTACAGTGTCCCCTAGGGGGCCGTGGGACATGTGTCCCTGACCCCACTGCGGGACACTCAGCCTGGGTCAGTAACACTGTTATCCCTGCTTCTCAGCCAAGAAAACCAAGAACGAAAGGAACAACAGCATCCGAGGTCACACAGGTGAAATGAGGGGGAGGGGGCTAAGGACATGGAGTGAAAAGACAGGGTGCGTCTTGGCCAGCAAGCAAGCAGGTCCCCAGAGGGAACAGAGGTGACCCTCGTTCTGCTGCAGGACCAGGGCTCGCTCAGATCCCACAGCCTCAGACCGGACGGTGTCCCCACATGAGGTGGATGATATCCTGGCGGGGAGGCACCATGGCGTGCGTGGTCCTGCTGACAGCTGCCACTCTTATGGCTGTGTGAGTGCTGGGTATTAAGAGCTCTGCCTGAGGCTAAGGAGGCTTTCCATTGTCCCCTCGGTGGACACAGGCAGCAGCGTACAGGCAGCCCCAGCCTGGCAGGCCCTCAGGGGCGCGTGGTCAAAGCCAGCCTGGACTCAGGCTTGTGAGTCTAAGAGCCGACTGTTAACCTCAGTCGGGGTCAAGATGCCAGAGTTACCGGTCTGACCTGCTCTGCAAGTGCAGCCCTGAGCCTGAGGCCATCACTTTTATTCTTTCCTTGGGTGTGCGTCCTCCTGGGGCCCCGCCCACCAGGTTGCTGTGTGCCGCCCATTATAGGTCCTGCGGTCACAGTTCATCACAGTGGAACCTGGGTGGGCACAAGGCTCCCAGGACGGGCTGTGCCACCTTACGTTGGCACCAGGGCTCAGAGGGGCACAGCTCACAGCACAGCCTGTGGGCCAGCAAGCTGGAATCTTCCAGCCCGGAAGCCTGGATTTCTGGGCTTATGGCCCCTCTGGAGAGCGGAGATGGGTGCAAGTTTCCCCTCTTCTGGAAAGCCCAGACCATGCAGCTTGGTCCTCCAGCCACTCCTGTGCACCCCTGAACTAGGAACACACTCTTGGGCCACTGTGCACACACAGGAGCCTGCGCCCTACCATGGGCACCGGCTGCCAGGTAGACACCGACTCTGCTCGGTGCCAGGATCAAGGAAAGCACAGGGCTCAGCGTCCACCTTTGCCCTGGCCTGGCCCAGGTCCACCGACTGCTGAGTGAGGAAGGGGCCTGTATGGGTGGTGATGCTGTCCATGGCACTGGGCGTGGTCCCTGGAGCTGTGACTGCTGTCATGCTGTCTTTGACCACACTCTGGACAGGGTTACTCATGATGTCATCTGAGTCACTTCCCCCACATCGGCCCACGCCGAGGTGCTCTGATTCAGGCTGAGAACTCTAACGCTGGTGCAGGCTCACTGTCCTCTCATGGATGCACATGCAGTGGACTAAGTGGGGTCGAGCCGAGGCGGGCCCTGTCCACACAGCACAGGTGCCAGGCCGCAGACACCAAGCAAAGATATGGTGCTGCCATAGAGGATGCAGACCCTGCAGGGTTGCTACAGAGAAGGGGTGCTCTCCTTCCAGAGCTGGCTTCAGACCTTGGGGGCTCCCCTGTGAATGGGGAAGGCGCGGCCCTGTCTCCTTGCTGATAGAACTGAGACCTGCAGGGAACCAGACCAGACCTTCTGACATGAGAGAAGTCTTTATTGGAGGAGTAGCAGGCTGCTTAGCAAACCAAGGCAGCGGTGAGCTGAGCAAAGCGTGGGCTTTTATGCTCTTTTGTTGGCAGAGGGAGCAGGTGTCCTTGGGGCAGAATAGCCTGAGGGGGCAGGAGTTGCCTAGGTGAGAACAACCCCAGCAGGTGAGCTGCCAAAAGGAATGAAGAAATGAGGGCCAGAGTAGCTTTTGTGGCCGAGGGGAACTGAAGTAGAACAGGTAAGGGAAGAAAAGAAATACTGAGTTAAAGTTTTCCCACGAGGGGGCTGGCTGCCTTGTGACTTATCACTTGCTGCCTTGTCTCCCAGTCACCACAGGGACAGGAGGTGGTGACCGGCTCAGCCTCAGAAGGGGAGGCAAGTGGGAGTCAGGACTCCCATACCTGGCTTCCTCCTGCCCTCGGTTTCAGCTGTGCTTTAATCTCACTGTAGCTCCTGCCTGGGCGGACAGTGAACAATGCCACATTGTTCACACCACACAGGAGGCGTCAGGTCAGGATCTCGAGGGACACGCATGGCTGAGGGGCCCAGCTGGTGTGAGGCACTGCCCGGTGTCTGTGCTTGAGTGTGGGGTGTGGGGCGGCTTCCAATGTAGTCCTTGTTTTCCTACGCACACCTTGGCTGTGGGAGGAAGGTCCCGGAAGCCGGGACTTCTGCTGCCTAGAATCTGGTGCCTCTTGGAACTGGTGAGGTCCACCTGTTATCACCACAGAGAGTGGTGTGCAAAGCCTACTGTTCAGAAAAGGGCTTGCAAAAGAAAAAGCCACTCTGCCCTGTGTGTTGACCTAAAACAGGCATCAACACGTGAGCACATAGGTAGCCGCATGCAGAGATGGGTCAGGCTGGGGAGAGTGGTGTGCTCTGTGTCCTGCTTTTTCCTCTCCTGCTGCTGGCCTTGAACCCAGGGCCTCGGGCATGTGGGGCGCTGCCTACCGCAGAGCTCCACCCCACTCAGCCACCTTATTGATTTTGCCTGATTTGCTTCTCTGTGTGTTGGAGCCTTTTCCCAGGCAGGAACCTGGTTCCCACTCAGGATGTCATCTACGGAGGAGGGAGCCCCTCCCCCCAGGGACCAGGAGGTCATCCACCCACCACTGAGCTACAGCAAGGAAGCTGCTGCTCTGCGTGGTCCTGCCTGGTCAAGCTGGAGCGCACAGGCTGGGTCAGCATCCAGTCCGTCTGCCTGTAGGCTGCTCACGCCCCTCTTCCCTGGTGCTGCCCTGGCCAGCACTCGTCCAGGCCTCGAGGCCCCTCCCAGGCACTGCAGCCACTCTGCACCCCTAGCCCATCACTGTTCAGATACCCCCCGGGGGGGGGGAGCCGTGTCAGTGTGGCTTTCTGGTTCATTTCTTCCCTCTTTATGTAGGAACACTTTTGTCTTGTGCTTTTCTTTCTGTTTTTGTGACCGTGTCTAACTCTATGACCCAGGCTAGCCTCTAACTTGTAGGGATCCTCCTGCCTCAGCCTCTCAAGTGCAGGGATGATGGCTGTGCACCACACCTGGCAGAACCCTTTAACTCCAGAGGCAACTAGGGACTGATCTGTCTCCCTCGTGAGAGCGTCTGCAGTGCAGTTTCCTGTGGTGGTTTAAAACATTTCTGAGGCTCACCTGCTGTGTGGTGCATGTATAACTGCACCTCGGGCAGCCACACACTGGTGGTAGAAGAGGCCCAGGCCTGCATGGGACAGTCGAGAAGGTGCCCAGCAGGTGCAGGATCATGATGTGGGTCTGGGTCCTGGGTCCCTCGCTGTAAACGTGTTAGACCCCAGCTAAACCTTGGAGTCTGGAAAACCAGGCCCCAGTGACCAAGCATTCATCACCTCTGGGGCCCATGCTGCCGCCCTCACATGGAGGCCCTGATGGGGGTCAGAACACGTACTGGGCTCTCTGGGGACGTGGAACCCCTGCTGCTGCCTGGCCACGCTGAGGACCCAGCAGGATGTGACCGCTTGGGAGACTGAGGACCATGCCCAGGCCCGTGTCTGTCCTGGCTGCCTGCAGGGTTGTTTTGGAGGAAGAGTCCTCTCAGTCACCCACCAAGGGAGGTGTGAGGCTGAGGAATTTGACGTCTGATGGCGTCTTCGGGGGCCTGGCCTGTGCCTGACTCTGTCTCCCTCTTCCTTCAGTACGGGGTCGTGCTGGATGCGGGGTCGTCAAGAACCACAATATACGTGTACCAGTGGCCAGCAGAGAAGGAGAACAACACAGGGGTCGTCAGCCAGACCTTCGAGTGCAGCGTGCAAGGTGAGGGTGCTGGCGGTGGGCGGAGGGGGTGGCCACTGCTCTGCATGGCCACGCTGGTCCTGTCCCTTCCCCTGCCTCAGTTTCCCCTCTGTAAGGAGGGGGAAGCCCAGGACGTAGCTATAGCTTTTGCAGCAGCCAGCCCAGCCTTTTCCTGCACCTGCTGTCCTCTCCTAGCTTGCATAGGGCGATGAGAGAGGGCAGCACACTTAGGGGTGTGGGGAGAAGAGCAAAGACAGGACCGAGCTGTCTGAGCAACAGCGTTCCTGTGCCGTTGCCCCTGAAGGAGGGGCTGAGTGGGAGAGGAGGACCCAGGACGATGCAGGCAGTATGCCTGCCCCAGACCTGCAGAAACAGGGACCGATGTTGTCCATGGGCGCACTGACATGTCTTCCTGAGAACATGTCCTGGGGGACAGTGCACAGGTGGATGGGGCTCCATGCTTTCCTCATGGACACTGGAATTTTGAGTTTGACATAATTCTCCCATGTCACAAAGTATTGTTCTCTTAATGCCCCCTTTGGGGAAAACCCTGAAAGTTCCCTAAGCTCCCAGGTGGCTGAGGAAAGAGGACAGGGCTTGGCCCTCAAACCGGGCCCGGCCACTCCAGCAGCCGCATGGCCCCTGCCCTCCACCGCATGCCCAGTGCCTTGCCCACTGTCTCCTTGCTCCTCGTCTCTTTCCTGAGTGTGATCTGGGGTGCACATCTCGATGGGGTGTGGTCCAGGACACGAATGCGGTGTGTGGCGCTCAGGTTGGGGCGTTGGTGTTCCCGCCTCAGACACGTTTCGATCCCCACATGACATCTGTGCGTGGCTGTGGGGCGCAGTGTAGTGTTCAGTGCCCACTTGCAGGGTGTGGCCACCAAACCGGGGTGATTCGAGGTTCCATCTCTGCACAGATGGTGCTGGGAGCCTCTGCCCATCCCCGGCTGTCATGTCCCTCAGGAAATAAACCGCAAGCGTTGGGAACTGTGGTCTCTGAGCCCGAGGAGCAGCCTCGCTCTTGTCTGGGAGCCTCTCGTCCACCTGACCCGCAGCCCCTGGATGTCCTCCACGTGGGCGGGAACATGTGGGGCCAGCCTTGCTGCCTCTGGCTTCTTTCTCCCACACGATTGACTACAGTGGGTGCAATTTGCAGTTGCTGCTGCTTGTGGCTGAACGGTACTCCTTGGTGAACACAAGCCACATCATCTTTAAAGGGAGCGATTCCCCGTGGGTGAGGGTGTAGGTCAGCGCAGCCCCTGTGGACAGCCTGTGGCTGTTCCTCACAAGGCTGGGCCGGGTCTCCATGTGACCCCCATCTGGTTCTGTGTCTATGAAACCACAGGAAGTAAAATCAGCACACCAGGAAGGTGCCTACAGCCGCTTGTCACTGCACTGTCCTCAGCAGCTAAGCTGTGGATCCATCTTGTTCGTTATAGTTTGTGTGTGTGTATGTGATTGTGAGACAGAGTTTCCCTAGATAGTTCTGGCCGTCCTTGAACTCACAGTGTAGCCCAGACTGGCCTCACAGAGATCTTCTTGCCTCAGATTCCCGAGTGCTGGGATTACACATGTGCACCACCATGCCTGGCTCTTTATAGTTTTATATATTTAGCTTTAACTGTTTTTGAAAAATAGGGCTGGGAATACAGCTCAGCAGAGCAGTGCCTGCCTGGCAAGTGTAAGGTCCTGAGTTCGAGTCCCAGTACCAAAAAACCAAAAAACCTGTTCTTAAAAAATAAAATCAAAAGTGTATTTATATAACCTACAGTATTTTCTATAGTTTCTCTTACATGTTAGCAATGGAGTTTCATGATTCATCTGGTTTCTGTTTTTATTATTCTTAGCCTATGGTGCAGTAGGTGAGGGTCACGTCCCAGTGGGGTGTTAGGACCTGTGTATAGCGCATCTTTCTTTCTTGTGGCCCCTCTGTCTCTAGGTGTTGCTAGAATAGATGTTGCTCATTAATTTTTCCCTGTTGCTGGACTTTTCTGTCTCCCTGGTTACTAATAAGACTGGGTCTCTTTCCATGTACTTATTTAGGGCCATACCCATTGTCCGTAAAGTGCCTTTCAAGTCTTGTTATTGTCCTACTAAATGCTTGACTTTTTCTTGCTGATTCATTGGAACTTTCAACAATTTTGCATATGAGCACTTGTTAATGTCCTTACGAGATGGTTGCTCAAAAGTGTGTTGAGGTGGTTCCTCTGGTTAGACTCTTCCTGACGCCCGTGGGTGGACAGAAGCCCTCAGTCTTCACTGTATAGATGCCCACCCTGCCCTGTGTGTGGTGCCCCTGTGTGCGGTCGCTCTGAGAGCCCCTTCCCTGTGCTGTGCTGGTAAAGATAATGCTGTCCAAGTGTCGTCGCTTTGTCTTTCACGGTGAGTCTTTAGTCCTGCATCAGGCTGAGTTGGGGAGCGTGCAGCCTTTCTAGAGCCAGCCTCTTTCTCCATGAAGGGTGATACTGCCCACCTGGCTCGGAGCTGCCCAGGTGCTGGGGCCTGAACAAGTCACGGGTATCCCTGGCTGCAGGGCCAAGGGCCCAAGACTCGGGCCCTGTCCTCCCCGCCTGCGCCAGTGAGCTGCCCGCATGGTACACCCCCTGGGGTCATGGTGCTGTCAATGTTGGCAGCAGGATTAGCCCTCCTGGCAGGGCAGTCTGGGCAGAATTCATTGCATCCTCACAAGAGTTTTGACCTCCTGTGTCCAAGAGCTCAGCATGTCCCTGGAAGCCTGGAAGCAATGCTCAGTGGAGTTAGGAGGTGTGGAAGCTACAGAAAGTCATAACCCCTAGGCGTGGTCCTGGAAAGGACGGGCGAGTAGGGGGTGAGTTGAAGCTGGCTTCAGCCAGTCTGAAGAGGCGGGCTGACGTCACAGGATGGGGTGGAGAGCCAGTGTGTGACAGTGAGTCCCCCTTCCTGAAGAGGCCTCGCTGAGACAGTCTTGGCGTCACCACAGCAGGGTAATTGGGTGTTTTTTGAGCACTGTGTATAATGTTACCCACCATCTCAGCAGCTGGCCTGCACCGACCCAGCCAGTGACCCTGAGTGCCTCATTTCAGCCAACTTCTGAGCTAGAAAGGGTGGCAGGTGCTTCTTCCCAACTCTGGAGACAGCAGACATGACAGATCATCAGCCGCCCCTCTGTCCTGTGCGTTGTCTGGGCTGGGCCCCTCATCTCTAAGATGAAACTGGAACGGTAACCAGGTCCCAGCAGAGGGACTTGAAGATCAGCGAGGACACACACAGGGGAGGTGGCAGGTGTTCCCCGCAGTGGCACATAACAGCTGTTTGCTGTCAGCACTCACGGTGCCTGGGGGTCTTCCAGGGTTTCTGTCCTGCCTGCTGGGTCCTGGTGGCCCTGTGCCACGGGGTCATGGGCAGGACACAAGGAAGGCCCTCGCCCACCCTGGATGCTGTGTGGTTTAGGGACAGGACTTGTGGTCCCAGAGCCCACCACACCTCCCTAAATGGATCTTCTCATCTTTGATCACAGTGGCCACAGGGATCTTATGTACTCAGTGTGGCCCAGAGGACCACAAACCAGAGCATAAATTACAGAGCTGACCTCCGGCAAGGGTCATGTCCTCCAGGACACGTGGCTTGAGGTCTCTGATTTCTGGGTTGCAGACTTCCCAGGACCCCCACCCTGGCAGTCCCATGGGGTGGACATTGCTCACCCCACAGAGGCCCCATGTGCTGCCCTGGGCCCTGTGGGTACCACTCTTGAGCGGGAAGGTCCTCCACACGTTCACGGCACTGCCTGGGCCATAGGCCCTGCACTCTGGGCACAAGGCTAGGCTCCCTCTGGGCCGCCCTCCACCTCTGCAGGGCTCGTGTCTGCTGCCACCTCTCCCACAGGGACACAGGGTGTTTTTCCTTTAAACCCTCCACCAGAAGCCCCTAAGTCCCCTGGGACCTGACCTCCACTGTCCCCTCATTGAAACACCTCAGAGGGCTGCTGGGGAGTGGGTGTCTTGGTGCTGAGGAGGAGCCCATGCACAGTGGGTTCCAGGCAGTCCACTGGGCCCCATGCCCCACCCTGAAATAGCCCGGCCGGCTGGCATCTGCGGTGGAGTGCACAGTATCAGTTCCAAGCACTGTGAGGCTCAGCTCTTGTTCCCTGAGAGGCTTGAGAGACCTGCAGAGAGGCCAGGCGTGTGAGGCCTTGGGTCTGTCGCCATGCTTTCTTGCTCCTCAGCAGCCTGGCAGAGACAGCCCTGGCAGATTGTGTGGCTGGCCCCAGATTGGACTCATGACCCCCTTGCTATAGAGCTGGGAGCTGCTTTAAAAATCCCTGATTGATCGATCCATTGATTGATTCATTGATGCACTCACGCAATAAACATTTATTGGGTTTGCCAAGTATTCTTGGCACTAAGAAATCAGGAAAAAAAAACACAAAATGTCTGCTGTTGCATATTATAGAACTTACACTGCAGCTGGAACATGGTGGCACATGCCTGTACTTGGGAGGCTGAGGCAGGAGGACTGCTTTGAGTTGAAGGCCAGGCTGGGTTACATATTGAATTCAAGGCCAGTCTGCACTAAATAGCAAGAGCCTATCTCAAAAAGCCAAAAGCTAAAATAAAATGAAATAAAAAATACATTCCAATGAAGGAGGCAGAGGAAAGGTAAGTGGGCAGCAGGGTGAGGCTGGCCTGGGCCTTGCTGCTCAGACAGACAGACGGACGGATGGACGGAGGCAGGTGGCAACAGTTACACGACACCAGGTGAGAGGAGGGAGACATGCAGGTGTCTAGGAGCAGGGCTTGAGCAGAAGGCATGGTGGGAGAGCCAGGGTGGAGGCCGCTCCGCATTTCTGGGACAGAGGAGGCTGGGCTGTGCACAAGGCTGAACAGAATGGAGGGCTAAGAGGAGCTGCAGCCAGCTCCTGGGCTGCCAGAGCAGAGGAGGAGGAGGAGGAGGAGGAAGAGGAGGGAGGAGGAGGAGGAGGCACTCGCTGTCCTCACCTGGCTTCCTCGGGGTGCAGGGTGGCAGGGAAGGTGCTGACTGTGGAGCTGATGTGACACTAGTGTGACAAGGTCCCTCTACTGACCTGGCACGCAGGGGTGAGACGCAGGGAAGCAGACTCATGGGGACCACGTGGCCCTGTCTGGAGCCGGTTCTGAGGGTCACAGCGGGGGGCCTGGAGTCAGTGAGGCTGGCCGCTGCGGAGGGCCAGGGACAGCTCCCCAATGTGTGGAAGGTGGTTCAGTGTGGGGCGCGGTCCTCAGCAGATTCATGATGAGCTCACAGCTCCACGCGCTGTCGGCTGCGGGAAGGGGCGGTCCCTGGCAGCCACGGGGTGTGGCCTGGGAGGCCCAGCACCCTCTCGTCTCCTCCTCTCTAGCCCTCTCCGGCCGCCAGGGCTCCTGCACCTTTCCCTCCGCTAGGCCTCGGCCGTCTGCCTCCGCCGTGGAGCCTGCCGACCGTGGACGGAAATGGACCCACAGTGATGCTCTCCTTACGCTGTGGAGTACTGTGCCTCCGTGGTGGGGAAGTGACCGGGACAGGTGGACGCTGTTTCTAGGAACCCAGTCAGTGCGGTGCTGGCGTTGTTACCCTGAGCCCTGTGTGCGCAGGCTATAAAGAGCTGAGTTATGTTGGGGTTTCTGGTAATGATGATTTTCAGCATGGGAAAGCAGGCTACAGACATAGGACCAAAGAGGCCAAATCCGTCTTGTGTCTCAAGTTTGAATTTGTGGTGTGTGAGCTCTCCACGTTTTGTCTGGGTCTGTTTGCCACTGCCTGTACTGAGCATCCTAGCTCTGAAATGTTGGATGCTAAATGCCATTTATCAACAAAAGCAACCAGGGGTTCTTGAAAATGGCCAATTCCAGATCCAGACAGGAAGTGTACAAGGTTGGCTGACACTGCCTGTCACATCAGAAAGCCAGCAGGCTCTGGAAGGCTCTGGGATTGTATCAGAAGGCTGACTGCAAAGACAGGGTCATCGATAAGAATAGTAACTCTTTGAATTGAAGCATCAGAGGCCTCTAATCCACAGGTTCCTAAAGATACAAAAGTCCCTCATTGGTTAAATTTGTGGAATGGTGGAGATGCAACTTGTATTTTTAAAGCTGAGGAATAATCAGGCACTTACCCTCCCTTCCCTGAACAGATGGGCTGTAGGATGACCAGCCAGTATGACGGGGAGGTCTTCCTCGTCAGAGTCTCGTAAGTGATAAGTGCAGATCAAAACACAGAATTAACAGTCGTGTGTCTCCATCCCTAACGGAGCAATCGGTCCAGGCCGTGAGCATTGTGCTGAGGGCACCGGGAGAGACCTCCTGGGGGAAGTGTGTGCTTGTCCCTGTAGTATCCCTTCCACAGAAATTCAAACCGAATCAGATCAGGCCTCAACGTGTAATTAACACTCTGCAGGGAATTCAGAGACCAAGCCAGATAGATGTCGAACAGCTGTAGGAAACAGCAAAACACCAGGAAACTGCAGGACAAATGAAACTGCAAGGGAATTGTAAAAATAATGCTAAGGGAAACAAGAAGGGAAGGAAAGAACCAGTAGATTCAGACACTTGTGGTTGCAGTGATGGAGTTTGTGAGATTCTGATTCACATAGATGAGAACAAAAGAGACAAAGGCCCCCAGCAGAGGTGGAGGGAGAGGAGCAGGGAGGACAAAGTGGGGAGGGAGGATTTGGAGGCAGCGTGAACCTCGGCTGTGGATCACAAGAGCCAGGATGTGAATCCACTGACAGAGGCATAGGTAGAAAGCATGGCTCACACACGCGGTGGTTACAGTTCTCCGTGAGGGGATGGGAGCCACTGGCAGACCTGTGTCAAGGGCATAGTGGTTCACAGACCAGGTCAGACACAGGAAGACAGACGCTGTGTGCTGTCACCTGCAGGAGCCTGAAATGGCTGCTCCTCTGCAGCTGAGAGCAGAGTCGTGGCTACAGGGGCAGCTGGGGGAAAAGGCAGAGGCTGCAGCAGGAAGGTAAGTTCTGGGCTCTGTGGCGGGATAGGGAGGATCTGTTGAGCAGAAGCACTTAACAGACCTGAAGACAGGAGAGGATGTGGTGTGTGCTCACCACGAAGAGATGAGCAAGGCTGAGGGCAACAGCGATGCTAATTACCTTGTTTTGCTCATTACGCACTGTGTGTACAAATCAGAACATCGAGTATTGCCTCAGGGGTATACACAAATATTTTGTGTCAATCAAAAAAATAAAAACAAAATTATTTCTAATTTTCTTGGTGTCATCATGAAACTCTGGTTATGTTTTTCTTTCTTTTTTGAGACAGGGTCTCACTACATGGCCCAGGCTGGCCTCAAACTCAAGGCAATCCTCCTGTCTCAGCCTCCCAAGCACTGGGTACACAGGTGTACGCCACCACATCTGGCTTTCGTTATACCATTCTTTTTTTTTTTTTTTTTGGACACAGGGTCTCACTTCTGACAGGTCTTCAACTCACTGTGTAGTCCAGGCTGTCCTTGAACTCACAGTGATCCTCCTGCCTTAGCCTCCCCAGTGCTGGTATTGCAGGCGTGTGCTACCACGCCTGGCTGGTTATGCTTTTTAAAGGAATTTTTCCAGTGATCAGCATTGAGCCCTGGTGCAGTGGTCCCATGGAGCCCATGGTTGTTGCGATCAGAAAGCTGGTCCACTCCACAGGGCTCCTTATCCCCCTTCTGCTTGCGTCTGTTTGCAGTTTTCCTTATGAAGACATTTCTCAGATGGCCACTGGCTAGCCTTCTCTTCCCTGTGCAGTCCACTCGCACAGGAGCTGGACGGTGGTTGTGTGGGCATGGGACTTGGCCGTGTCCTATCAGCAGCCCCCAACAGGCCCACACATTTCCAGAGCTGGTTTTTCATTTCAACGTTGTCCAAGGGACTGGTGCCAATGCTGACCGCTTGCTCCCCAGGCCCTGGGATCTCCAGCTACAGGGACCACCCCCAGGACGCCCCCACGGCCTTCGAGGACTGCATGTGGAGGGTCCAGCAGCAGGTCCCAGCCCCCCTGCATGGGTCCACATGTGTCTACCTCGGGGCCACGGCAGGGATGCGCTTGCTCAGGTGAGGGCTGTGTGTGCTCGCGAGCCGACAGCGGGAAGCGCCCAGCACAAGGGGCCCTGCCTCTGACTGCCTAGCACGTAGGCCTTCGCATGGGGAAGCTTTCGTCTATATTAATAGCCAGCACAGAGAAGTTCTAAAGCCCATTCCTGTCCCAAGAATCGGAGAAGGGTGATGACGGTGTCTGCTCCCAGGACTCTTCCACTTCTTTAGAAAACAGGTTGTTGCAAGCTCTGTGGGAGCCAGCGCAGCAGTGCAGAGAGCAGCCCAGGCTCTGTGGCCTCTGCCATGGACACAGTGTCCTTGGGGCCACTGGAGAGCCACAGAAAGGTGTCCCCACCTCACTCAGCACCTTCAGAGCTTGTGATTCGGACAGACAGACGGACGGACCAATGGACAGCCCCTTTCGTCGGGTCTTTTACCCAGCAGCATTGTTGCTGTCTCTCTGTCACACACAGATACACACACATGCACACGTGAGTGCATATGCATGCACTTTGCCCTTTATTGTACGATTTCCTTGATCTTGAAATAAAAGCAAAACAGGTTCAGAAAGAAACATCTGCTGTAATCTACTCAGAGCAGAGCTGCCTTGGGTCTGAAATTAGGCTCTCACCGGAAAGCGATGCTGCCTGTCCTTGGGCACCTGCGTGATGCCAGCCGTGCCAAGTGATACGTGTCTGGGCCTGAAGACTGCACAAAGGGACAAACCAACCGATGCTTTAATGTGGTCCTGCGTAGACACCTCGCTCGCAGCGGTGGGCTCTGCTTCTTGCGCACTTTCCTAGCCCATGGGTGAGGGGACACCTCCCCAGAGAAGGGAGCAGGGTGCTGTGTTGTGGGCGACAGACTTGTGGGTCAGAGCACAGACAGTGTTCAGTCCGAGGACCACGTCCCCTTCCAGAGTGAAGGCGGCTTTCTGTTGCATGCCTGGGAGCTGGCCCTGCCACCCTCTGCCCTCACCAGTCTCTGGGCTCTGATGGTCTGTGGGGCGCTGTGCACTGCAGGAGGAAGCCTCAGAGTTACCGAGGGCTGGAGAAAGAGACAGGAAGAGGGAGGGGAGGAGGATGGTTGTACTTTATGGAAAGCTGCTTCCCCCTTGGCAGTCTGACAGGTAACAAGTTCATGGGGTGTGAGCTGCAACTTGCAAAACAGGTTGTGGGTCGGGCTGTGCACACATCTGGATGGTTGTCTTGTGGCAGGGGTGGCGGCTTCCCCGAGGTACCCACAGGAGACTGTTTGCCAGGGTGTGTCAAGGACTCGGTCCTTTGGCTTCTGTGCCTCCCACAGGTTGCAGAATGAAACGGCAGCTGATGAAGTCCTTGCCAGCATCCAGAGCTACTTCGAGACCCAGCCCTTTGATTTCAGGGGCGCTCAGATCATTTCTGGGCAAGAGGAAGGGGTGTATGGATGGATCACGGCCAACTACATTAAGGGCAACTTCCTGGAGGTGCCGGCTTGTCTCCTGCTCTCTGTCCTTCCCATTCCGAGGGCTCAGGCAGCAGCAAAGGATGGGGCTTCCTGCCTGGAACACATAAGGACACTCATGGGGTAGGGGCTAAGAAAGGAGGCTTCCTGCAGGTGGGGCATGGTGTGCACAGAGCCCCGCGTGTGGCAGATGGGGCAGAGTCACTTCACGAGAGATTGGGTGGAGCCCACCTCACTGCAGCCTCGCTGCCAAGTCCCAGAGGAGAGGGGCTGCCCATGCCTCCCAGAGCCCCACAGCCCAGCCCCTGCACACCCTGAGCCTGGGGACAAAAGGAAGGCATATGTGCTGCACAGAGCAGAAAACTAGGGCGTTAGGCCATGTCCCATCCAAGGCCCTTTTCATCCTCCCTTAAACGTATTTTTTAATGTTAAATTAATAGCCATGGTGAGTACTTGTGAAAGTGTCACATGAAAATGCATGCTTGGGGCTCCCCGACCTCTCTCCTGCACATCCTGACACTCAAAGAGCTGGCACATATAGGGTGGTCACAGCCTGCAGCAACTGAGGGTCACTCCAGGGCCAACAGCCTGGCTGCCCACCAGCTCTGGTGCTGCCCCCCCCAAGGCCACGGAGGGCACTGTCCCTGAACGCTGCCACCCCATGCTCCTGGGCAGCAGGATGCAGGTAGGGGGAGGCAGCCTGGGTTCAGTAGGGCGCCTCCCTCATGCCCTGTCCCCTGCAGAAGGACCTGTGGCACATGTGGGTGCACCCGCATGGGGTGGACACCACCGGCGCCCTGGACCTGGGTGGTGCCTCCACGCAGATCACCTTCATGGCGGAGGCTGCAGGGGCCCTGAACACCAGCGATGTGGTGCAGGTGTCTCTGTATGGCTACACGTACATGCTCTACACGCACAGCTTCCAGTGCTACGGGCGGAACGAAGCTGAGAAGAGGTTCCTGGCATTGCTACTGCAGGTACCTGAGCCCCTGGACTCCCCTCCCCAACCTCCTCCTCCTCCTCTTCCTCTCTCCCTCCTGACCACTTCCAGCGAATCTGAGTAGGAAGTCCAGGGAGGTTCCCAAGCTCTAGATGTTTCATAAATAATTCAAGATCCCGGATCCCCTTGTGGACACCATTTTCAGCTAGTTGCTAGAGGGGCCTGAGAACTTTGAGAGCTCCGGGCACAGACAGGACAGCAGCAGCGACCGAGAGAGGCTGAAGTGGGCACAGCACAGAGCTGGCACTGCACAGCCTCCTGGGATGGGTGGGCCTGTGCCTCAGAAGGCCCCAGGGCGGGACTGTAGGGCGTCCAGTGCCTTGTGTGGGTCAGAAAATATTCTTAAGTGAAAATATGAAAGGCAGCACAGTGCACCTAACGTACTGACATGATTGGAAAGGAGAGAAGGACAAGAACATCGATTTGCAGCTGTGCCTGAGACCTCTGAAAGGTCCCGGCCCCAAAAGAGCCAGCTGAAGAGGGCAGGAAGGAGAATTCTTTCTCATAGCACATCTATTTGTACCGTTCATATTATTTTTACTGAATAGAGAGGCTATTCAAAATGAAACATTAATCTAAAGATGCCTGTTTTCTCAAAACCAGCATGGAGGTCCTGAGACCTGCTTGCAAGGGGCTGACACAGACACGAGAGGCAGGTGTCACACTGCTGACCCCTCCCCTGCTCAAGCAGTCTGCTGGCCTGCTCACAGGCACAGTGACGCAGAGTGGTACTTTCCAGGCTCTGCGCTGGGTTGGGGGTTGTGAAGAGGGACCCACCCCTGCTTCCATCTTGTGCCTGCAGAATTCTTCCGCTGACACCCAGGTCACCAATCCCTGCTACCCTCGGGGTTACCGTGTCACCGTCCCCATGGGCCAGGTGTTTGACAGCCTGTGCACTGCCCAGCAGAGGCCAGCCAGCTACGATCCCCTCCACAGTGTCGTTTTTGAAGGGACAGGGGACCCAAGGCTGTGCTGGGAGAAAGTGGCCTCCATATTTGACTTCAGGGCCTGTCATGGCCAGGAAGACTGCTCCTTTGACGGGGTCTACCAGCCGAAGGTCCAAGGCCCATTTGTGGTGAGAACATCACCCCAGGAGACCAGGCTGCAGTGTGGACAGCTCACCCCTGGCCTGTGTCCCTCCTGCTCCTGCCCCCCACACACTCCCCCACCTGGATGACCCCATTGTCCCGGCCTGAGCCCCTCTCCTCCTGTGCTGTCCACAGGCCTTCGCCGGCTTCTACTACACAGCCAGGGCACTCAACCTCTCAGGAAGCTTCTCCCTGACTGCCTTCAACGCCAGCACCTGGAGCTTCTGCTCCCAGAACTGGGCTGAGGTTGGTACCGGCAGGCGTCAGGTCAGCGTGAAGCATCACGGGTGTGTTCCATCTGTGCACTTCTGTAAAAGTGGGGAACAGGGAGCCCCCTTCACACCTGCTTGTGTGGTGTTCTGACCACACAGTGCATGGCAGTCACGCCAGCACTGGTGAGCTGGAGATAGCTACTCCAAGTCGCTGTGCATGGACAGCTTCATCTCTTTGTATTATGGGGGCTGCGGGGGGCATACTTTCATAAGGCTAGCTATTGGTTCTGGAGTCCCGAGATGTGTGTCTTGGGGTACCCACTGCACCTCCTCTCAGGGGCCCTGACTTCCTTGGCAGCTCCCGCTCCTGCTCCCCAAGTTCGAAGAGGTGTACGCCCGATCCTACTGCTTCTCCGCAAACTACATCTACCACCTGCTGGTGCAGGGGTACAAATTCACCCACGAGACGTGGCCCCAAATCCACTTTGAAAAAGAAGTAAGTCAAACCCCAAGTTCCTTTCTCTCCATCCTTGAAAAGAGGCACAGGTGCCCAGGAGGGCTGGGGAGAGGCAGAAGGGTTCGCAACAGTGCTCTCGGGCTCAGCTGAGCTGACAGGGACTGTGTGACCCTCCCTGGAGAAGAAGGTCTGGGGACATCCAGGCCTCCTCCAGATGAGGAGAGGGGCCACGCCAGAGGATGCAGCTCCTGGGACTGGTGGCATCTTCTGGCTCCTTACTCCCAGGTCCAATGCAGGGCAGGGACTTTGCAGAGTGACTGCTGAGGTGGTGAGGAGCTGAGCCTTTCATTCTGAAAAGAAGCCTCAACTGTAACCTAATTGTAAGACAACAATAACAAGGTGTTCTCATTTTAGAGTCAGAATGAGATCACAGTTTGAGAGCAAAAATTTGCATTAGCATATTAGCATTAAACTCGAAGTTCCTCCTGAAAGGGGCCTGAGGGCACTGTGCTTAGCGACAGACTTTGGAGGCCCTTTGGGCTCAGATTTTATGCATAACTTACACCTGCCTATGAATAATTGTCACTATGAATGTGACACGTGACAACTGTGACTATTGTCAAGGGCCAGTTGTCTGCAGATTGGCAGGACAGCTATCAGTAGCCCAGAGGACCTCTCCTTGTGAAGCTCTGGCCAGCCGGGCTCCATCCCAGAGGGGCTCTCTCATTTCAGGAGCAGCAGGCTCGGGTCCTAGGTATCTGGAATCAGCCTGTTCGTACCAGCCTCAGATCATTAGATTAGACCAAGCTAGATCCTGCATTAGTCTGGGGCTGTTTCCACAGAGTCATCTATAGAAAGTAATCATGTTTGGGGACATAAAGACAATGATGTCTGAGCTTCTGACAAACCCATTGCTCTTGAGAGCACAGGTGTGTTTCCATGGGACAGAGGTCTGGACTGACCAGCTCGGGCTTGAAGTTCTTTTCCTTTAATCATAAACAAATATTGTAGCTGCAAGCCAGGCATGCTAGCACATGTCTATAATCTCAGCACTCCAGAGGCTGAGGCAGGAGATTTCTTGTGAGTTCAAGGCCAGCCTGGGCTACAAAGTGAGCTCAAGTCCAGCCTGAACTGCAATAGCAAGACCCTATCTCAAAAAGACAAGAAAAAAATTTTAGGTGCAGTCGGGAACAGTGTACACCTGTCACTCTGCAGCTGATGCAGGAAGATTGTGAGTTTCAGACCAGCCTGGGCTACATAGGGAGATCCTAAATCAAAAAGGAAGTTTTAAAAAAGAAAATTGTACCCGGCCAAGCTAGTACTTAAATGTTGGGGTGTAAAAAACTAGAAATTTTGCCACACTAAGACTTATACTGGAAGTATCTATTCAGAAGTAGTAATCAAGTAAAAGAGAAATAAACCCAGGAAATGTTACCAAAAAAATTAAGAATGTGGTATTAAAGAAGAAAACTAAAGAAAAGGAGAAGATAAAAATCCATCTGCACATGACACAGCAGCCTAAAATTCTTGTCAACAGGTCATACAGATACCACTTTGAAGGCAAGAGAGGAAAAGGGGATTGAGGTACCAAAACAACACCAATGGGAATCGTTAAAGTGATTTCCTAGAGCAAAGTCTCTGCATATCGATGACATCAGCGGTCACAAGCGGGCTGTGTCCTCAGATCTTTCAAAACCTAGCCTAGTGATGTCTAAGCATAAGGACAAGGAAATACTGAAAATAAGAAAAAATTTTCTTTGCTTACTAGACAAATACTACCCAAAAGAAAGTTGATGTTTTGTTTGCAAACAATTTGGTTCCCAAACAAAAGCATTTGGCAATTTTTTTTCCTTTTTTTTTTTTTTTTTTTTTGGCCTTTTAGAGACAGGGTTTCACTATGCAGCTCAGGCTGGCCGTGAACTCACTTTGTAGCCCAAGCTGGTCTTGAGCTCACAGCGATCCTCCTGCCTCAGCCTCCCAAGTGCTGGGATTACAGGCATGTGCCACCACTCCCAGCAAATTTTGTTTTTCGTTTACAAACTGTCCTTTAGGTGACAAACACAACCACAACCACCTTTTTCTCAGAATCATGAAATGAATCAATCTATGAACCGAGGGACCCCTGTACCTCGCAAACTGTCCTTAGAATAAAGAGCACCATTTGAGACAGAGGTCACAGTGTAATAAAAGAAAGCTCAGTTCTCTTATGAAGATTGCAAATCCAAAACGTTTATGTGTTAATAAAACCACCTAAAAACATGTGAAACCAGAATGGATGGAGCCAGTGGGAGAAGTTGGCGGAGCTCACTTCCTAGGTGTCCCTGTCCTTCAGAAGAGGCCCTCCCTTTAGCCAGGGGCACTGCAGTCCAGAAGCTGCTGTCGCTGGCTTTGCGGCCTTTGTGCCCTCTCCATGATGCTGAAGGGAGCTGGTCCTCCGTGGCACCCCGGGGTCCCAGGGCCCAGGTCCGTGGGGCCCCGTGGACGGGCAGCGTGTGCCCAGGCCTCAGCCTTGTCCCTTCCCCTCGCAGGTGGGCAACAGCAGCATAGGCTGGTCACTTGGCTACATGCTCAGCCTCACCAACCAGATCCCGGCCACCAGTGCCCTGGTCCGCCTGTCCATCCCACCGCCCACCTTCCTGGGCCTCCTTGCCCTCTTCGTGGCCACCGCCTTGCTGAGCCTGGCCTTCCTGTCCTTTCTGTGCTCCTCGGCCAGGACAGAGAAGCACTCTGAACGGCCCCTCGAGCAGGCCGTGGACACCGACTGAGGTTGGAGCTGGGCTGCACAGGGACATCCCCAGGACACGGCCACCTTCCGGCACAGCCCCGAGAACCCCTCCACCCCCTGACCAATGCTCCTCTGGGACCCCTGCTGGCCTGGGAGGACACAGCAGCACCCTTTGCCCTGCACCTGCTTCCCCCTCCCCGAAGGGGGTGTTGGAAATGCAACAGCTTATGGGGACCCAGGGCCAAGTTCCCATCCCCTCTTTGGTGTCAGATGCATGTAGTTAAACAGTGATTATCCAGTGGTGCTCTTCGGGGCTCCTCTGGGCCCTGCCCAGACTCTGTGAGCAGCCCTGGGGTAGGGACACAGCATGGGGTGAGGGCAGGGGCAGGGCCCTTTGTCCACCAGGACCTGAAGCAAAGACCCTGTGTCCAGAACTGTCCTCGGCTGGTGGCACCCGTGCCTCCCCTTGCTCTCAGCCGGCCAGCCAGCCGGACACACTCGCCACCCCACCACGCTCACCCCCAGGATTCCTTACCAGTCACTCCCAGGTCCAAAGCCACCCTGCAGAGCAGCCTAGGACTCCAAGGAGAGAAAAGCAGGCTGCAGGGACATTGGCCACCTGCGTGGACGAGAAGGGACTGGTGGGGCAGGAGCCATGATGGGTCTGAAAAGCAGTGTTTTCAGGTTGCTGCTCGGCAGCTGCATACTGAATAAAGAAGCCCATTCTGACTGCACTGTGTGTGTGAACTTGTGCCGCTGTGCTTCTGAGGACCCGGGCAGTTTCCCAAAAAGTTGAGAGCAGTGAGAGAAGCAGGCGCAAGCATCACTTCATTCAGTGTGCAGAGTGCTTTCTCTTGTTAGAGTGGGGTCCTAGAGGTCGTCAGGCCTTGTGTTTCCATGCCTCACCTGACCTTTGCCGCCTTGCGGCCCTCGCTCCCTTCTCTGAACACCTGCCCTTCGAGGTCCAGTTCCTCAAAGCTGTCTGCACACACACACACACACACACACACACACACACACCATCACCACCACCACCACTCTCCCCAGAACCACTATTTCGGAACTTGTCCCATACATTCTTATGTTTGTCTTTGTGCATGTAGCTGAGTTCTAAACCAGACAGCAGACAACACCCTGCCATACATTATTCAGCAGACTCGGAGAAACACCTCTCACCTGCAAGTGTGATTTTGGATCTGAGTTAACGCTATGAGCGCAGAATTTTCTCAGTCTACTGACTGGGTCATTTCCATAAGTGACAGAGGGACAGGTGATATTACGGATGATAGAACCCAGAGCAGCAGCAGCGTGAAAAGAAAGACTGTGTCACAGAGGCCAGAGGGCCAGGACCTCACACAGGCAGACCCTCGCCAATGCCCCTGGCCCACCTGGGGCTCCCAGGTTTCTGACATGAGTCACACAGTCCTTTCTGGTACAGACTGTGACATGGGCATCTAAGGGGTACCTCAGTGACTGAGGTGAACAGCATTCTGAGATGGTCCCTGGCACCTGAACCCATTGGCTGCTCTCATGATTTTTCCTGACCCCACAGTTACCGGGCAAAGGGCTTAGTAAGAATAATTACCATCAGCCCACCTTGAAGTGGAGGCCTCAGCTCTGCAGGCTGAGCTCTCTGCATGAGCTTGTGCATGGTGGGGCATTTTCTGCAGGAGCAGAAGTCAGGTTCAAGGATAAAGAGGGTTCCACGTGCTGCAGCCAGCTTGGAGCTGGAGGGGCCACGTGAACACGGACGGAGGAGGCTAGATGTGGTGGTGCACAACTGGCATCCCAGCACTCTGGAAGGCTGAGGCAGGAGGACTGCTCTGAACTCAAGGTCAGCCTAGGCTACCTTGTGAGACCCTGTTTCAAAAATAAGTCTGGTGGCAGGGGCTGGGGAGGTAGCTCAGCTGAGTACCCCAGGAGAGAGAGAAAGAAAAAGAGGAGAGAGAAAGAGAGGGGTGAGCAGGGAAGGGCAGGACCTGAGAGCTGCTTCAGGAGCTGGGTGCCACTGCCTGAGGTTCCCCCATTCTGCATGGCAAGGAACTGGACTCTGCCCAGAGCTGTGTGACCCAGCTTCTCCCAGAGGCTCCAGATCGGCATCCACCGAGACTCACAGGCAACCGCTGATCTCCCAGCCTGGGACACCCCCACCCCAGAAGCCAGCTGAGTGAGCTGCCCACTCTGGACCTTGGAACTGGGTGGTGAGAAGTAGGTGCTGTTTGGAGTCCTGAGCTTGGCCAGCACAGGCTCAGAAAAGGCACCCCAGGCCCAGCCAGAGCAAGAGCTACAACTGTGCTCTGGAAAGAAACACACAGGAAAGCGCAAGGGTATCCACTCCTTACATGGGAGCTGGGAGCAAGGCCTGGCTCAGGAACCTCACACCGGCAGCATCCCAGTGGCAGCCTAGGCACAGGCAGCCAGGGGCCTGGTGTGGGCATCTGGAGTCTGAAACCACATTCATACAGACACCGGGGCTGGGCGAAGGTGTCAAGCTCTGGGAAAATGGGGAACCGTGGGTTCCTGTGTGGAGAGAAAAGGGAAATCCAGGTCCTTCCTCACTGCTTGCAAGAACCATGTCCAGGTCTGGTGGAGGCCCAGGGATGAAGGATAAGCTCTACAGGTGAAGCGTTCAGAAGAGGAAACAGGAGAATCTCACAGGCTGTTCAGTCTCAGAGCCTGGATTCCTCTGGATAAAAAGAGGACAGTGTCTGCTCGTGGACAGGCAAGAACAGTGTGTCACTGAGCAGAACCTGGAGTGCAGCGTGGCCAGGAAGCACAAGTCAGGAAAGTCCCTCTTCCGTCCCTGTCCTTCATTCCCTCACACAGGCCACAGGCCTGGCCCTGCCCACAGCCTAGGCTGCTACAGGAGCTGGACCCAATCCTTCCTCTGAAACCTGGGCCTCGAAGGCCCTCTGCTGGCACCGGGAGAAAATCCTTCCAGGCTGAATTCTGTTTTGTTTATTCCTAATTAAAAGTGCTGGGCAAAATAATTGTTAGTTCAAAAATACCTTTAGGGCTGGAGGTGGAGCTCTGGCCTTGCACACGAGGCCTGGGCTGCATGCTCTGCAGACAAAATAGCTATGTGCTCTGTGTGTTGGTATGAGGGGAACTATACATTTCATTTTAAATATATTCATCAGCATACATTATTGAATTTATACTACTATATTACAGAACAAGGGGGAAATTGGACACGAGATTACTCAATGTCACACAGGAATGCCTGTTAACTTTTGCTGAGATGAAGTAACGTGGACGTAGACTTTTTCCCAAAAACATCTAGCACTGAGATGCTTGCTGAGCTGCTTCCAGCTGAAGATCCCATCAGCCCTTCCATCCTGTCTGTCTTCACATCTGTAGACCCAAGATCCAAACCCAGACTGACTTACAGATTCCATGCAACCCCAGTCAAAATCTCCACATTGTGTTACCAAGAAAAGTGAACCAGTCACTTCTAAACTACATGCAAATACAGAGGACCTAGAGCCACCAAAAATGTTTCGGAGTTGGCGCTGTGTCCGTATGCAGAAAGCTGTATGCAGCTGTGGTTATGGCCCTGATGCAGAAAGTTCTAAACATCCACAGGAAAGCCCAGCCACGACAGTCATAGAGTAAAGCGCAACTCAGCAGCATCTGGGGTTGGACTCCAAGCACCCCAAACAACACAGCTGACTCTCAGATATCCTGTGGGGCTGCGGTCAACCTGCAAAGTGTGCCCCGAATGCTCTATGAGTGCTGCACGTGTGTGCAGGCGGGAGAGATGAGCCAGGGCCATGGTGCTGAGGTTCCCACGGTGGCTGGTGGAGGGCAAGGGGGTGAACAGGGCACGAGCATCACATGCTGCACACTCGGAAGCTCACTCCTGGAGCGCAAGGTCCATGTGGCCTGCTTTAGGGTCATTGCACTTTAGCGGGGAGAGGTTTTCTAAGATGGGCAGACAAATGGACAGCAATGGAAAACTGGTACATGGATGAGAACTTCCAGGGCAGTTTGTACATGAAGTCTGCTTTCTGTGTAAGCCAAGCAGGCTTTTTTCTCCTTTCACATTTTAAAAAATTTTATTGGTACAATTTAGGGATACATAGTGATCACATCTGTCAGAGGGAATTTTACCTGTACATTACATGGTGCATCTTTTTTTTTTTTTTTTTTGCCTTTTTGTGACAGGGCCTCATTTTGCAGTTCAGGCTGGCCTTGCACTAACTTTGTAGCTGGTCTTCCACCGCCCCTCTTCGGAGCACCCCCGCCCCCCGCCTCGATCTCCAGCATCCCTAGGCTGGTCTTAAACTCACAACAATCCTCCCGCCTCACCCTCCAGAGTGCTGGGTTTACAGACATGTGCCACCATGCTATGCCTGGCCTACGTGATACATCTTGATTTCTTTTTCCTATCCCTTTCCCCTCCCTTCAACCCCTCTTCCCATGTCCATTTTTTCTTCTAGTCTCTTTTGCAGGTTTTTTCAATGTTATAGAATTTCTTCTCAGCCAGGTGTGGTGGTGCATGCCTGTAATTTCAGCACTTGGGAGGCTGAGGCAGGAGGATTGCCGAGGCCAACCTGAGCTCCATAGTGAGTTGAAGCCCATGCTGAACTACACAGCTGAGACCTTGTCTCAAGAAACAATTATTTCTTCTCTAGGAATATGCTATTGGTAAGATTATGTTAGCCAGGTGTGGTGGTGCATGCCTATAATCCCATCACTTGGGAGACTGAGGCAGGAGGATTATTGAGTTTGAGGCCAGCCTGGGCTATAAAGTGAGCTCAGGCCAGCCTGAACTGCATAGTGAGACCCTGTCTCAAAAAAAGACCAAAAAAAAAAAAAAAAAGAGATTATGTTAAAAATTTAGAACCAAATTAATATTTCATCTTTTTTTCTTTTTTGGTACTAGGGACTGAACCCAGAGCCTTCTGAGTTACAACCAGCCTTTTGTTTTTCTTTTGACACAAAGTCTTGCTAAATTGTCCAGGCTAGGCTTGAACTTGTGATCCTTGTGCCTCAGCTTCTCTAACCATGGATTCATTGTGCTCACCATGCCTAGCTCATACCTCATCTCACACTAACTCACTTCTTCACTTTTTGGTGTTGGACTGGGGATATAGCTCAGTGGTACAAGCATGCCTGCCTGGCAAGCCCAAGATTATGAGTTTGATTCCTCATACAAAAATAAATAAATAAAACAGCAGATGATTGGCTGCAGCTGAGATCACATGTCTAGCGAAACACAAAATACTTGCTACCATACCCTTTACAAGAATAGGTTTGCCAGGTGTGGTGGCCCATGCCTGTAATCCCAGCACTTTGAGAGTCCAGGGCCAGCCTGCATTACATAGTGAGTTTAACGACAGCCTGATCTACATAGTCAGACTTCAAGTCTGTCAAAAAGCCAAAAAGAAAAGGTTGCCAACCCCAGAATGGACTTTTACCCCAACATCCCTTCAAGGCTGACATTTTGCTTTTGTTTTTTTGGGACAGGGTCTTACTATGTATTTCAGGCTGGTCTTAAATTCATGGTGATCTTCCTGCCTCAGCCTCCTCCGTGCTGGGATTACAGGCGTGAGCCACCACACTCGGTGGCTCTGAGACACTTGGATACAAGTAGCTTCAGTTCACAAGTCAGGCACCAAGCTCACAAACAGGACCCTGGGTGCACTGTGAGCCTAGAATGGATGTGGTCGCTTTCGGTCTTGCTTTGCCCTTTGCAAAGCAGCTTCATTTAAATTCCACCTACGCTGTCATCTGTGCATTCAGGCAGCTGCGTTGGCCTGTAGAAGAAGGTGGTCTCCACAGTGAAAAACTGCAGTGCAGACAAATTAAAAGCTTAGAGCAAGATGAAAGCTAATTGAAGAACAAGTGGTTTCTCAGATAAGCTGTTCAACTCCTCTCATATCGAATACAATGTTTTGTTTCCTCTGAGCACAGATTTTCAAAGTAAGTATTAACCCTGAAGCTTTAAAAATTTGATCATTTTTTTGGGTCTTTTTTTGGTCTCTTTTTGAGACAGGGTCTCGCTATACAGTTCAGGCTGGCCTTGAGCTCACCTTGTAGCCAAGGCTGGTCTCAAACGCACAATGATCCTCCTGCCTCAGCCTCCCAAGGGCTGGGATTACAGGCGTGTGCCACCACACCTGGCTAAAATTTGATCACTTCAAAACTGCTATTAAAAGTACTGCTTTACTATTTAAAAATAAACACTAAAGTCCACCTAAACTTCACTGGTACACAGCTGTCCTCTCATTCTTGGCCCAGAGCTCCATGGTCTTGGGAGCACCCTGCTCAGGGCAGGGCATCAATAGACCAGATTTACTTTTCTTTTCTTTTTTTTCTTTTTTCTTTTTGGTCTTTTTGAGACAAGGTCTTGCTATGCAGCTCAGGCTGGCCTTCAACTCACTTTGTAGCCCAGGCTGGCCTCGAACTCAACAGAAATTCTTCTGCCTCAGCATCTCCAGTGCTGGCATTACTGGCATGTGCCACCATGCGCGGCAACAGATCTGCTTTTAGTTGATTACAGGTTTGTTCCCGGTGGTCTTAGGCTGACTGGGTGCCCACACTGTCTTGCTCAGCTTCAGGGACTGTTTTTTGTTCTTTTTTTTAGTATGTGTTTGTTGTACATAGCGATTACAGTCATTGTGGGGTCTTGGTTTTGTACATAACACTTCTTAACTTTTTATATCCCCTTCCCCTCCTGCAAATTTTTAAAACATGCGCCACGCACTTCTCACGTTAGATACAACTACACCCATCCCCCATGCCAGGCAGGAACTGCCACGGCTCCAACACAGCAGGGCAGATGAAGCGGCTGATGCTCAACCGGATACTTATGAATCTAGCAGGGTATCCTCAGCGCTCCCAAGAGACAAATGACGTGGCTCACGACACGCACACAGCGACTGACCGCCTCTGCCGCTCGCACCGTAGAACCGGATGGAAGCGTCACCCAGTCACTGCACCTCTAACTACGAGAGGACCCGGCAGGTGCTGGACGCTACCACGGTTCCCGGAGGCGCCCTCGGCGTCCTTCATTCCGCTGATTGGAAAAACCTGTGAAGCGCACTGGAAGGGGCGCGGCTCGGCAGCAGAAGGCGATTGAGCAGAGCCCATGAACCTTCGCGACTGCCTTTCTCCCGCTGAGTGGAAAAGCCTATCTGATGTACAGATGTGAGAGGTTATGCTTACACCAGAAAGGACGTGGCCCCACGGCTAGCCGCCAAAAGAACAGAGCTTGCCGGCCCCCGCTGATTGGAAGAGCTGATTGAGCATCTAGGAAGGGGCGTGGCTATGCAGCTGGAGGCCAAAGGAGCGGAGAGCAAACCTGGGGCGCCACCGTAGTCCCTGGCGGCGGGCTCAAGCTGCCCTTCCTCCCGCTGATTGGACAAGTGGGGCGGGTCTTCCGGAAGTCAAAGTTCTCAGGGTGATTGTCCGGTTTTTGGCCCTGGGTGGATGACAGTTTCCTTGGAGAAAATGGCCTTGCCAGAGTAATGGAACTTAGGGAAAACCTAGAGCAGCCTGATGCTGCTTGAGCAGGGGTCTTCAGCTGCTTCTTCCTAGGGCACTGGGTCGGAGGGGGCGAGGGGGACCCGGGACTTGACTGCGGTGACACCGCAGAAGGCCTGGCGTGCGGGGCTGGGCAGCTCGGGCTTCATCCTCGCGCAGGGGATAAAAGTAAAGACTGGCAGAACTTGAGAGGGGGTTCGGATAATAAAAGTTCTCTACCTAGGTGGACTCCGACGTGCATTTAGTGAGCCACGTGGGGGCCTTGTTTTCGGACGGCACCACCTCCCCACCCTGCAGTTCTCCGACATACAGCTAGGAAACTAATAGGAAAAGGGCTGGGGATATAGCTCAGTGGAATAAGCACTTTCCTAGCAAGTGCAGGGTCCTAAGTTCGATCCCCAGTACTGCCAAAAAAAAAAAAAAAAAAAAAGAAACTAATAGGAAAAAAAATGCATTAATCTGGGAGGAAAGAGGCACATGCTAAAGACAGGGCTTTTAGGCTCACAGCCCCCGACCTCAGTCGCTGCTGTCTGCACCCATGGTAAACACAAGCATAACATCTCACATCTGTACATCAGTTCAGCCTGTCTTGAATTTTATATAAATAAAATCATGCAGCAGCTACTTATTCTCAGCAGCTATTCTTGTCAGCTTACTTCGCTCAGTGTTGTAAGAGTCGCCCATGTTCCACGTAGTAGCTGGGGACCTTTTTGCTACAGACTGCAACAGCTGATCCAGTCTCTTGTGTATGAGTCCTGGGGAAGTTTCCAATTGGGGCTGTTACAAAGAAGGCACCAACGCGGCTGTTCTTGTTCATCTCTTTGTAAGTTATAAAGCAAAATAGCAAGACAGAAAGACTAATTCACTCCTACACATTTATTAGGCCCTTTACCAAGCACTGTGCCAAAGGTTTTACCAGGAGATAGAGGATGCACAAGGTTCTGCCCTCATAGAACTGACTATAATTGGCACAAAACAGCAATTTAAGTGGATGGGGAAATGCATTAAATAATTGCAACTGCTGAACATGGTAGTTACACACCTGTAACCCCAGCATCCTGGAAGTTTGAGGCAGAATCACCTGTTGAAGACTAATTTGGGCAACTTAGCATTTAGTGAGACCCTGCCTTGAAATAAAAAAATAAAGGACTGGAGATGTAGCTCAGCACAAAGTCCTTGGATTCAACCCCCAATATCAAAAAATAAATACAGGCAGGGTGTTGTGGTGCATATCTGTAATCACTGCACGTGGGAGGCTGAGGCAGGAGGATCATTGCAAGTTTGAGACCAGCCTGGGCAGCAAAGTGAGCTCAAGGGCAGCCTGAACTGCATAGTGAGACCCTACCTTAAAAAGACAAAAAATAAATAAATAAAAACTGAGCTAGTCAAGTGACAGACAAGCTTTCGTTTGTTTTAATGTAACAACTAGGTCAGTGATGGTGAAACTTTTAGAGGTATCAGTGATAACCAACGGCCTGCAGCAGCCCTCCTGGTATAGATTTGCCATCACTGAACCCGGCTGTCTCATAAGAAATAATCTAGAAAAAAATACAAGAGTTGGAACTGCCATACAGTCAGTATGAAAACAGGCAAGGCAGATGTCACATACAAACTTCACATAGCAGGAGAAAGCTCAGCCCACTTCAGAGCAGCGCACTGAAACCATGGGGGGGGGCGGCGGGGGAGATGCCCCAGGGTGTGTTTGGAAGTAGAAGCGTAATGGTATGATGCAAAGTCAGAGCATGAAGTCTACATTCTATTCGGAACTCTGTGGACAGCAATGTTTCAATCTGAAGTAAAGTAACCTCATTCAATCCTGATTTACAAGATTCTTCTGCTGGGCAGGGTGGTGCATACTTGTAATCTGAGCACCCTGGAGCCAAGGCAAGAGGCTTCCTGTTAATCTCAGGTTGGTCTAGCTACATAAAGAGTTCAGGGCCAGGCTAGTCTACACAGTGAGAACCTCTCTCAAAATACATAGGTATACATAAAAATAAAAGATCCTTATCACTGCTGAAGAGAGAATAAAGAGATGGTCACTTAGGCTGCTAGTGCAGTCCCAAGGAGATGAAGAGCCACAGAATTTAGAGAAAAGTCTCTCTTTTTTTTTTTAAGAGTACCATCTTGAAACACATTTATAATTATCAGCTCAAAGATCATGCCTTAATCAAATGATGAGAGGTTAGGGACCACACTGGGGCATGTGTGTTCTGATGTGACGCACCAAGAACACAGCATTTTTATTAAATGTACGATCTGACTCTAATCGTAAGAAAACTTCAATCGACTCCCATTTAGACAAACCACAGAGGCTTGCCCGTTCTCCTAAAACATCAGTATAGTATAAAAGGTGTAGGGAATGTTACAGATTTTAAAAAAAAAGGAGACCTGAGAGCTAAATCCAGTTTGTGATGGGCACAAATCTGTGGTGCATGCCTGTAATCTCAGCACTCCGGAGGCTGAGGCAGGAGGATCATCTTGAGTTTGAGACCAGCCTGGGCTACAAAGTGAGCTCAAGGCCAGCCTGAACAGCGAGCTCCCATCTCTAAAAGACAATTAAAAAAAAAAGGCCAGCCTGAATTACAGATGGAGACCCTTTCTCAAAAAAACAAAAGTCTAATTTGTAATCCATTAGCTCTTGGACCAGGAAAAATGTTCTTTCCCCATTTGTTCCAAAGGACCTAAGTGAAACAGGCATGATCGTGCACACCTGAAATGCCAGCATTCCAGAGGCCAAGGCAGAAGGCATACAGAGTTCAAGAGCAGCCTGGTTTGTCAGCCTGAACTACATCGCAAGACCCCTTCTCAAAAAACAAATCGAAGGACTGATATGAATAAGGGCTGTGTATTAGACAGTATTACTGCATCCATGTTAATTTCCCGATTCTAATAACTGCACTGACGATGTAAGATAATGTTTTTGTTTTGAGACACTTTTAAGAGTGTAGACCTTGGTTGGGCGTGGTGGCACACGCCTGTAATCCCAGCACTCGGGAGGCTGAGGCGGGAGGATCGTTCGAGTTCGAGACCAGCCTGGGTTACAAAGTGAGCTCAAGACCAGACTGAACTGCATACCGAGACCGTGCCTCAAAGAGACAGAAAAAAAAAAAAAAATGAGTATAGAGCTAAACGCACATCATGTTTGCAATTTCCTCTCAAATAGAATAAAGGGACGGACAAACGCAAAATGTTAACATTTGGGCATCTAGAATGGCTTATGGGAATTATTTGTACTACTTTAGCAACACACGTCTGAATTACTTGAAAGTTAAAGGTCAACGAAATCACTGCAATCGTTTCTCCAAAAGAAAAAAGCCTGACACTCAGTTGAGTACTATGGGGCGTGCTGAGTGTTGGAAGACAGAATTTTAAAAAGGCAGTCTAGTGAGACGCACAGTTTCAGAAGGCCAAGGCCCTGCTCGTGCTGACCCTAGATTCTCAGGCATGCCCCTCTTCCGACTCCCGCGTCCCCACCCCGGGAGCGCAGCCTGCCAGGCATGCGGTACCAGGAGTTACACCCGGTCAGATCCGCCATGTTTCTAGGGAGCCTGCGGGTGTTACGCACTCCACGCACGCATGTCCGGCCAATCAGCGCCCACGTCGGGACAGAGACGCGAGGGCGGGGCGACTGCTACACATGCGCAAAGGCGCGTGGGCCTCTCCTTCCTTCTCGCCGCTCACCGCCGACATGGTGAGTCTCGCTCTTTCGCGCTCCGCCATCCGCGCTCGTGCAGCTCGGCCTGTCTTTCTCGGCTGAGAAGCTGGGTCGTAGAGTGGCGCCCAGAGGGGCCCAGGAGCGGGTGGGGAGCCCCCGGGCTGCCTCGGGTCGCGGGGCGATAGCGTGCAAGCTGGTTGGCGCCCGGAATCCGCGTGCGCACCGCCAGCTGAGGCGGACGGGCCTGGAGGGCGGCTGGCACGGACGTGCTGTTGCTCCCGACCCTGGCGCTTGCGCGTGGCGCCGCAGTCCTCCAGAATGAACCATGTTGCCTTTGAGCTGCGGAACCCGGCAGGCGAGCACGCGTTTGAACATAAACCCCTATTCTTTCCTTGTAGGTGTTCAGGCGCTTCGTGGAGGTTGGCCGGGTGGCCTACATCTCCTTTGGACCTCATGCCGGAAAGCTGGTCGCGATAGTCGATGTCATCGATCAGAACAGGGTACGTGTGGGATCCAGGTCGCAGCTCTACACCCAGCGGTTCGCGTGCTTGTACCAGTGTTGAAGTAGTAGTGTGGGTTAGATGGTACTGGAAGGTGAAGCAGCCAGTGTACGCAGTGCTTGCTGTTGCCCTGTTGTGAAGTGTTGTGCTGAACGATCCCTGGGCTCTGTCCTAGGCGCTGGTGGACGGACCCTGCACTCGGGTGAGGCGGCAGGCCATGCCTTTCAAGTGCATGCAGCTCACAGACTTCATTCTCAAGTTCCCACACAGGTAACCACCAGCGGCACTGTGCTAGGAAATGTTCCAGTTCGATTTAATTAAATCTTCTTGCTTCTGTGTTATTTACATTGAGGATGTAGCAAGCAGAAATCGAAGCTGCTGCAGAAAAGTGATTGACATTATAAAGCAGACTGGCATGCTGAGTGTGGGGTGCACACCTGTAATCCTAGGACTCTGAGGCAGGATTGCCGGAATTCAAGACTAGCCTGGACTGCTAGTGAGACCCTGTTTGAAAAAAGTACATAAATATCATTTGCTTTTGGAATGTCCTGTGGTCACTTTTCCACCATGGACACTGGGTTTAGCTTTATTCAAATTTGGATTTTTTTTTTTTCTCTTTTGGTCCCTTTTTTCATTGGGAGGTGAGTGTTTTTAGGCAGGGTCAGGCTGGCCTTGAACTCACTGTGTAGCCCAGGAAGGTAATCTTGTCTCATTCTCCACTGCTGGGATTACAGGTGTGGGCCAACGTCCTTGGCTTTTTTGATATTTACACGATGAAATTCTTAAAAGAATTCCGGCTCACTATGGGGCAGTCACATTCAGCTTTAAAACAATAACGTTTGTTCTTCTGGGGGGTTGGGAGAATTGAACATAGGACCTTGTGCTTGCCAGGTAGGCGCTATGCCCAGGAACTATGTATCGACAGCCCTAAAACAAAAATGCCAGTTCTTTGTTTTCCAATACTCATTGTTAGGTGAATTCAGAGCATCATAATAGTTATAAAATACTCAACCTGTGAGCTTCTGTTCCAGGCTTATGAACAGGGAGTTGAGGCAAAGAGGGACAGTTCTTCTGTTGATATGGAAATAAAATTCTGTGATGTGTTATTGTACAGGTACGGTGACTTATAACAGGTGGGTGTAGTGGGACATAAAACGTGATCGCCACGAGTAAAGCAGATCTGAGTTGTATAATTTACTTTCCTATGTCTAGTGTCCAGAACATAATGATACTCTATATTTCAGGTCATCTCTTTCTCTCACACACAAAAACACGCGCGCGCGCACGCACACACGCACACACGCACCCACCCACCCTAAAAAACAGTTGACAGAAACTGCAGTGTGCAGGCACCTTGGTGGCTGGCACACAGTGGACACTCCAGGACTGGGCGTGAATATGTCCCTGCCCTACTGCTGCTGGCCATTGTTTGAAGGCCCATTCAGGATGAATCTTGGCAGAGGTCTGCATCAATAGCAGAGTTTCTCTGGGCACTCTTGGTAATTGTCTTTGCTTTTTTCTTTTTGTACTGGGAATTGAACTCGGGACCTCACACTTCCCAGGCAGGCACTTGAGCCACTGAGCTATATTCCCAGCCCAGTAATTGTTTTTGATACTTGAGTGATAACAGGTATACACTATTGGAAGGAAATTGTTGGCTGCCCATTCATTACCCTAACTGGTATTCACGTGGTGAGGTGATTTTTTTTAAGTTCAATCTTCAGCATAAAAGGGTTAAGTCTATAACATGGATAGTGGAGGGGACTGAATGCAGTTTTGATTTAACTTTTAACCTTGAGCCAGGCTTCAGGCATGTCTGTGATCCCAGCTCTTGGGAGGCTGAGGCAAAAGGATTTTTTTGAGTTCAAAGCAAGCATGAACTGCAGAGTGTCAAAAACATTGTCCTTGAAATCGTAGTGGCTTTGTGAGCACTGTTAAGTGGTAAAAGATCTGTGTGTTGTGTAGACAACTAAAACTGGGATGTAGCACGAAAGATGCTTGCTTTTCTGTCTTTTGAGACAGGGTCTTGCTGTGCAGTTCAGGCTAGCCTTGAGCTCACTTTGTAGCCCAGGCTAGTCTCGAATTTGCAACGATCCTCCTGCCTTAGCTTCCCAAGTGCTGGGATTACAGGTGTGCACCACCACGCCCAGCTCGAAAGATGCTTTCTGAAGGACAAAATGTCCTAGATTTCTGTGTAATGTCAGAGCCGGTTGCTTAATCTATGATCTTGGACTTTTCTAGTGCCCGCCAGAAGTATGTCCGACGGGCCTGGGAGAAAGCTGATATCAACACCAAATGGGCAGCCACCAGATGGGCCAAGAAGATCGACGCCCGAGAGAGAGTAATGTCGCAGGGTCCAGGAGTTCTGGCTAATTTGGAGGTTTGGAGGGTGGCTTGAGAAAGATAATTACTTCCTTTTCCTTTTAACAGAAAGCCAAGATGACAGATTTTGATCGTTATAAAGTCATGAAGGCAAAGAAAATGGTAAGTTTTTAAATCCATACTGTCTAACTTCACTTGAGGATAGGGCAGCAGTGGCCAAATTCAGAAGAAAGGGTCCCATTTGCTGTATTTCCCAGTGACCTTAAGGAGTTAACTACCTTTCTGTAGACTCAGTTGTAAGATACGGGTTACTTAATGCCTTTTCTAAAAGACCAACATAGATCAGTGCTGTGCTTGTATAGTAAGTGCTTCCTCCTGCTGACATTTTTCAGAGGAACAGAATCATCAAGAACGAAGTGAAGAAGCTGCAGAGAGCAGCTATCATAAAGGCCTCTCCCAAAAAGGCACCTGTTGCGAAGGCTGCAGTTGCAGCTGCTGCCGCTGCAGCAGCTGCAGCTAAAGCTAAGGTTCCAGCCAAGAAGCTGACTGCTGCTGGCAAGAAGGCATCAGGCCAGAAGGCTGTGAGTGAGAAGGCCTCTGCTGAGAAGGCCACCACTGAGAAGGCCGCACCTGCCCCGAAGCCACAGAAGGGTCAGAAGGCCGCAGGTCAGAAGGCTGCAGCCCAGAAGGCACCAGCTTCAAAGGCATCGGGCAAGAAGGCATGAAGCTGTGAAAAGAGAATAAAGGTTTTTTCTGACACATTGGCACATCTGTCAGGTCTGGATTTAGAGCTTGTTGCCATGGGATTGTGACATCATTAGAAGAGCCTTAAACCCAAGCAGCAGTGCACCCCACCAACAAGGGCTCCTGGAAAGCACAACTACAGCAACTCAGCGGTTTTCCTTGTACAGATACATATTGGGTAGCACTTTTCCCATCCCATAGGCAAACTTTCCGCCTCTTTCAGGGTTTTGGTTTTGCTTTTTGACTTTTTTGTGCGTATAATAAGTTCTAGACTGACATGAGTTCCTTTCTGGAATTGTTCAAGTCTGATTCTGTTGTGAGCTGGCTGAGTGAGTCTCGTGCAGTACCTTGGTGAAAGTTTGTAAGTCCGAGGCTTAGCAGTAGTCTGGGTTTGCCTTGACATTGGAATCCCCTTGCCTCTACTTCAAATGCTGAGATTAGATTTTGGTAATTTTGAACAGTAGGGAAATCTCAGTGCTCATAAGAATGTAGAACATCTTACAAATCTAGGAATATCTTGACAACAATACTCATTTTCTGATCAGAAGTTATTTTCCCATCATACCTTGTGATCCCAGCATTCTGGGAGGCTGAAGCAGGAAGGTGGCAGTTAGTGACTTAGCAAGACCCTGTCTCAGAAGTGAGTTAGGGATGTGTCTGGGTACAAAGACCTGGGGTCTGATTCCAGGTGCTTTCGGAGAAGGAAACCAGCTTCAGAGTCACTGGGATCAGAAAGCAAGACCTTCCCCTTGTAGGCAGTTGCCTTGGGCCTGGCCTTTAGTTGCCCCATCCATCCCCCTATGGGGCACCCCAGATTGGTGTCTCCTGGGGAGTGGCTTGGACAGAAGCCCTGGAGAGTGAGGAGGCCGGGGAAGGATTGTGGGTGATTTTGTCAAGTCAGAAAAAAGAACCAGGGTGGGATTTGTTACAGAGAACAATATGTCCGAGTGCTTTGGGAAAAGGGAGGTAAATGAAGTTTGATCATCATAATGGGACAGCCATGTGTGGTGGCACCTGCCTCTGATTGCAGCACTCAGTTTGGAGGCTGAGGCAGGAGGATCACGTTTTTGAGGTCTGGGCTGCACAGGAGACCCTATCAGAGTGGGTCTAGAAAGGCAGATGGGTGAGCTGTAGAGCAGAGTAGATGTAGCTCAGGGGTAGAGGGCTTGCCAATAGCACTTGGGAAACCTCATGTAAAGTCCTAGCATTGCAAAAAAAAAAAAAAAAAATTGGGCCGTAACCTACAGAGGGTTGCTGCAGAATGGGTGACCTATTGTGCACAGCTGGGCCTGGGAAGCAGGTGTGACTCCCGGAGCCCCTGCTTCACCAGCCATGAGATAATCATCTTCCAGACCTAAATGGAAGGTCCCCCAACTCCAGCAGGTATCTGGGTTTTTAAAATCCAGCCTAGGCCAGGCTGAGGCAAGAGGATTGCCTCGAGTTCTAGGCCAACCTGAACTATATAGAAATACCACCCCCCTAATAGGCAGGCTAACTCAAGTCCATTTACTCTAAGGGAACTTAAGATGAGTGAAAGGTGCACTCTACATGTGCTTCTGAACATAGGAAAGCTTGTGCGCGCCCTTCCCACGCCTTTGCAGGTGTCTGCGTGGGAGCGGGCACAGGTTATGTGTCCCTGGGTTAGGGAAGACGTCCATGCAGGTTGATCTTCGGCCCTGTATCAGACTGCAGAGCTTTCCAGAGAAACAGTGATGGGATGGATGGGGGGGTTGACGGGTGGGTGGGAAGGGAGGACAAGTGCACTGGTGTGGGGACAGGACTGCACCCAGGGCATGGGCAACTCCACTCAACTCCGATCTGCACTGCTCGCCTGCTCCTGCTCTGAACATGCAGCCCCAGGTGTCAGCACCTTGCAGCGGGAGCTGGCCCGGGAAGCCTTGGATCGTGCCCCTCCACAGCTACCTAATTCTTCCCTTCTGCGTGATACTCCGAATGGGAGCACCACTGAGCTACTCAGCGTGTCACAGGTATCTTGGTATGAGGAATTGGACTCGGGACCTTGTGCTTGCCATGCAGGTGCTGTGCCACTGAGCCACATCCCCAGTGCTGGCATGCATACTCTTTGACAGTCTCCAGTGATAGGCACAGGGGCCTTGCCAATTGCTTTCCCGTTGAGTGCTCCTGCATTTTTTTCTCCCAGTACTGGGGGTAAGACCCCAGTGGCTCTCCCACAGAACCACATCACAGCCCTTTTCTGTCTTGTTTTATATTTTGAGATGGGGTCTCGGTAAGTTGCCCAGGGTAGCTTTGAACTTGCAGCTTCCTGTCCCGGCCTCCCAAGTAGGTGGCGTACTGCAGAGATCCTGGGCTCAATCCCCAGTACTACAGAAACAAAAATTACCTAAGGCTGGGTTTTTATGGAACTTTCTCTCCTTTTTGAGAATATATAGTCTCACCATGTAATTCACACCAGCCATAAACTATGTAGCCCAAGCTGGCCTTGAACTCTGGGTGACCCTCCTGCCTCCCCTCCCAAGTGCTGGGGTGACACTCATTTACCACCACACCTGCTGACTGGATACTGGGTCTTTTTAGTACTGAAAATCTTACATGTCTACATCACACAACTCTTAATTTTCTGTTGTAACAATTTTTAAAGTTCATTTTCTTGAATTTTGTATGTAGGTGACCATTATAGCTGAGCTGTAACCTGTGACATAGCATGGAGGGAGATGGGGAAAGTAGCAGAGACCATCAACCTTGTGTGAAGGCAGCATGGCATGGAATTACTATGCTGGGTGCGGACAGGCAGAGTGTGATAAAACTCTATGCCCAGAACAAAGGAGTGCACACGCTCGGGGTGTGAAGGGCTGCAGCCTGTGGCCCAGACCCCATGGCGAGGGCACCCACCCCGCTGTCTGACCCTAAGACAAGGATCACTGAGAGTTCGGCCAGCCTGGGTTACATAAGGAGTTTATGGCTGGTGTGAATTACATGGTGAGACCGTCTCAAAAATGAAAAAAAGTTGCACAAAAATCCAGTCTTACATATGTTTTGTTTCTGTAGTACTGGGGATTGAGCCCAGGACCTCTGCACTATAATCCCACCTACTAAGGAGGCTGAGGCAGGAAGATGCAAAGAGGAGTCTTGTATAAGCATGGAGAGAAGGCAAGGGATGTTAGGCGGGAAGAATTTAATATAAAGATCCATGGTGAGAGTTCTCTGGCTGTCTTGCACCTCCGTGGGCAGAGTCCTTGAAGTGTTGGGGGTGATGTCCCAGTCCCTGCTTGTCCTGCTGTGTCCTTTAGACATCCTTTGCTTCCCGCTGACAAGCTCAGTGCTGAGCTGAGTTCCCTGTGGAGGGTGGTACTGATGCGGGCAAGCAGGCTGGGGCTGGGACAGTCAGGTCCAGTTAGAGCTTGATAATCTCTACGGGTTTTTTTGTTTTTGAGACAGGGTCTTGCTTGTTGGTGAATTTTCAGAGCACATGTGCTGGCCTGAAGTTACACAAATTAACAATAGTTACTTACCCGGGACTTGGGGCTCTGATCAAAGAACAGCTTTTCTTTGCTCTTCCCCCTCAGACACGCTCTTGGGCTGCCCAGGCTGCCCTGGCACCCCTGGGTCAAGCAATCTTGTCCCAGCCTTCCAAGCAGCTGGGACTACAGGCACCACTGAATATGAGAAATAGGACCTTGCAATTCTCGCCCTCCCTCTTCGCCTCCTTCCGCCGCCAGCCAGACCTGCATGGGAGCGCGAGGACCCCAGACCCTCATTTGTGGAGGTGTGCTTCAGGGTGGCTGACATTTAAGCACCAGTCAGCGGGCCAAGTCGCTGTTGGTTTGGTGACTCGGAAAGCCGAGCTGGGAGCAGCCCGGCCAGGTCCCCCGGGTCAGAACAGGGTCAGGGTCACTCCGCGGAACGGGTACCCTCACCTTGGAAACCCGGTCACAAGACGCAGCCCTCTATGCTCCGCGCGTGCATCACCGAGTTGCGGCCTTCCGGCGGCCTAGAGCGGCAGCATCTGCGCTTCCGGGTCGGTGGCCGGTCGGGCTCCACTGGTTCCGCAAGCTCTCCGGTTTCGGGCCCCATAGGTTCCGGGCTCCGCAGGTTCCGGCTCCGCAGGTTCCTGGCTCCGTGGATCCGGGGCGGGCTTTGGACTCAGCCCCTCCCTAAACTGAAGCGACCCGGTGACCCGATACCCTGGCGGGCGGCCTCCCGCGTCTGTACTGCGGGTCTGCTTCGGGGTCCCCTGCATCCCTGGTGGGGTCTCCGGGCTGCGCCCCTCCAACTAAGGACCTCGTTCCCCCCCTGCCCTCAGACTCTCCTGTCGCGTTTGGGCCAAGGTCCTTCCCGAGTCATGTGGGATCCGAGTCCCCGTCCTGGTGTCCAGTGGCGTCGGAGTCCCTGTTCCTGTGTCCCGTGGGTTTGCGGTCCCTCTACTGCCCAATGGGGTCAGGGTCCCAGCGTCCCATGGGGTCCAGTCCCTCCACTCTCCTGTGGGGTCAAGAGTCCCTGATTCCAGTGGGATCGGCAGCCCCGTCCTCGTCCGTGTCCGTGTCCCATGGGGTTGTGGACCCCCCACTGTCCTATGGGGTCGGGGTCCTCTGAACTCTCCATCCAGTGCACTTTTCCCTCAGGCCCCAGCTACACAGGTGGTCAGCAAAGATGTGGTTCTGAGGCAGGCACAGGGTCCCCTCCACGGGTGACAGAGGGGGATACAGTGGCCCCAGGTGTTCACACCTGTTCTCCCCTTAGCTCTGAGGATGTCGCTTTCCAATCCTGAAGACAGCATGGAGGCTGGGACATCAGCTGCGCTGCAGATGGCCTGGCCACGGGTGAGCTGCGTTCTCCACCTGTGCTGTCCTGGACCCTGGTGGTCAGGAAGGATCCCACTGGCCTCGGCTCCTTCCCCAAGGACTGCACAGTGCTAGAGGAAACAGGCACTCAGGGTGCAGAGCTGCAGGCTTGGGGGTGTGGGATCAAGTGGGAGAGCTTGGGCCTAGGCCGAACAGTCCTGCCAGAGCTGGAGTGCAGCACTGCCAGAGCTGGAGTGCAGCACGTTCCTGGGCATACACATGTTCATTGCTTACTGAGGAGCCCTAAGGTCGGGGACACAGGCCCTGGTGTCCAGGCTGCCGTGGTGAGAATTGGTTCTGCCAGGCACCCAGTGTGCACCCCTGAGGAGCTCAGGTAGTGGGCACAGCGTGGTGAGGTTTACATATTAGAAAGACTTTTCCAGTGCTAGGCTAAGCCGGCTGTAGGAGGGGGCAGTCACATAGGAGGATATTACAGTTTAGATCTTCCATTTATTTTTAAGATCGTCTTATTGTAAGAGAAGCTGGGCTCACAGCAAAACTGGCCAGAAAGCACTGAGTTCCTGAACACCTTCTCCCACCACACCCTGCTCTCCCACCCTGCCTGGCTTTCCCCCGGCCATGCCTGACCATTGGTCGCCAAGCAGCCATGCTGTGTGATGCCTCCTCCTGCCCTAACAATCTGGGCAACTCCACACCCTTTCCCCTCACCCCTTACAGCTACAGGAGGGGCTTTTTCCTCCAGAGTTTTGTCTTCCCAGAATCCCACGCCCTTGGATTTGTGTATCATGTAGCTTTGCAGGCTGTCTTCTTTCACCTAGCAGTGTGCGTTGAGGGTCCCTCCAGGACATCAGGGCAAGATAGTGCGTTCCGTTTCAGGCTCAGTAATAGTCCATTCTCTGCCCTCAAGTCACCTGTTTACTTACTGAAGAGCATCTTGGTTGCCTCCAGATTTTGGCTGTAGCAAAGCTGTTGTGTAAACTGTGATAAAGGAATACAACATGTGTTTAAATAAAACTTTATTACAGTAAAAGACATTGCCGTGAGCCCCCCTCAGAATAGTTCCCCTTGCATTGAACACCCTGTCCCATGGTTCCTGCTGCTTCCTGAAGCAGTTCTGCAAACTCTTTGTGAGTGTCTTTGTTGCACTGGCCCGGCTACCTCCATTGCCTGAGCTGATTCAGAGCATTTACTGTTCATGGGCATTTTGACCTTGGGGAAGAGCTGGAGATTGCACAGTGCCAGATCCAGGGACTAAGGCAGATGAGGGCACAGAGTCCTGTATTTACGAGCTGTCTTCCTATTAGATGGTGCTTGGCAGCAGCATTCACTGTATTTTTATCAAATCTCATAAAAATGCTCAGGAAAGAGAACCCCAGAACTGCTGCAGAAAGTGGTGAGCCAGGCATGGTGGCACACAGCTGTAATCCTAGCCTAGCACTTGGGAGGCTGAGGCAGGAGGATAAGTTCAAGTTCAGGGCCATTCTAAACTACATAGTAAGACACTCAAAAACGAACAAAAAAACCCCAAAGTGGCAAGAACAGTGGGATGGGAGGACTTTGAGGCAAATTCACAACAATGTTCCTTTCTTTGTGTCTTTTTGAGACAGGGTCTTGCTGTGTAGTTCAGACTGGCCTTGAGCTCACTTTGTAGCCTAGGCTGGTCTCAAACTCACAACAGTCCTCCTCCCTCAGCCTCCTGAGTGCTGGGATTACAGGCGTGTGCCACCATACCCAGCTCATGACAATGTTCTTTACTGTAATTTTTAAAAATTTAAACATTATATTTTGGTCACTCTCTATATATCTATGTGGGGGTTTTTGTGCAGATGTGTTTCAGCTCCTTCAGTAAAATACCAAGGAGCGTGACGGCTGGGTCCTGCACAGGTTTAGTCTTGAGCAATAGCCCTTTCAGAGTGTCTCTACATTCTGAGTTCCTACTGATGGACAAGACTGTCCTGGTACCAGGGAGGGAGTCCTGGCTACCAGGCTGTGGGCAGGGTGGCCATACGGGCCCTGGAACTGTCCAGTCAGGCTGTTGCCCAGCCTCCCATGGGCTCAGGGCTGGAGCAGGGCCCCATGGAGGGACCCGTCTTCACTCTCACTCAGTGCCTGAGCAGGGCCCCATGTTTCAGGAGCCAGTGACCTTTGAGGACGTGGCTGTGACCTTCACCCCAGAGCAGTGGGCCAGCCTGGAGCCCGAGCAGAGGAGCCTGTACCGGAAGGTGATGCTGGACAACTACGCCCTCGTGGCCACCCTGGGTGAGGCCGCTCAGCCCTGCAGGGGGCTGGAGGCCAGGTCACTGCAGGCTTGAGAGCTCCTGCCAGCCCATGGTGCGGGCCATGGTGGGAGGGAGTGGTGCTGGGCAGGGAAACCTCTGGTTCTTGGGCTCTGAGCCTTGTGGGCCTCCAGGGGAGCCCTCTGCCCCTCAGTTTTGGGAGATATCCTGGGCCCCAAGGAGGGTCTTCCAGGAAAAGCAGCATCCTGCTTACAGAGCCTGCCCTGGCGCACAGGCCCCACACCTGCAGCTCACCCGTGCCCTGGGCCTGAGTCCCTTCAATGCCTTCAGTCCCACAGCAGCCGCTGAAGGAGCTCAGTGTCACCTCATGGCCTCCCTTTCCTCTTACAGCAGCTGCTCCGGCCTGCAAACCTGCTCTTATCGCCCGGTTGGAGTGCGGTGCAGCGCCGTGGGGCGACCAGGCCCCTGAGAGCGGCCAGCCCGGTGAGTGAGCCTCATTTGCATGCTGCGGGGCAGCTCTGTTCCCACCAGCCCCCAGGTCCCTCTGAGGGCCACCCACTGCCAAGCAGAAAGCGGAGACCCTGGGACTCCAAAACCTGTTTTCCTCACTCACTGCTGGAAGTTCCTATCTTTTTTTTGCCATTTTTCATTGCAGAGAAGCAGCATTTCCGGCAAATTTAAGGAAAATGTGATTCTGTGGGTCAAACTGATGTGCATCACAGCTATGAATATTTTTCCTTTTTTTAGGTGCTAGGGATTGAACCAGGGGCCTTGCCCCTGTGCAGTATCCCCAGCCTTTTTCTATTTTATTATTATTAGTAGTAGTATTAGTATTATTATTTTGGCTTTTTGAGATAGGGTCTTGCTCTGCAGTTGAGGCCAGCCTTGAACTCGAGTTGTAGCCCAGGCTGGTCTTGAACTCGCAACAATCCTCCTGCCTCAGTCTCCCAAGTCCTGAGATTACAGATGTGTATCACCATGCCCAGCAGCCCTTTTCTATTTTTATTTTTTATTTTAAGACAGAGTCTCACTAAGTAGCTAAGTTGCCCAGGCTAAGCATGAACTTGTGACCTTGCCTCAGCCTCTCAGAGTGCTGGGATGACATGTGCACCATCACACCTGGTAGAACCATGGATTTTATTTTTAGTCCTTACCAATGAAAAGAATGATTTTATAATTTCATTTATTTATTATTATTTAGGGATTTTTTTGAGATAGGGTTTTACTGTAATTCAGGCTGACCTTGAACTATGTTGCCCAGGCTGGCCTTGAACTTAGAGCAATCCTCCTGCCTCAGCCTCCCAAATACTGAGATGACAGGCATGAGCCACTGTGTCTGGCTTTGTGATTTTTATATCTAAATCTCCTAAAAGTTCAGCTTCCAGTGATCTTCAGCTCTGTGTCCTATTTGTTAGAGATGGGACCAGGGGGAGAAGTTTGGCTGGGAATCCCCCCCATAGCCTGGCACGCTCACACGTGTGCACACGCATGCACACCCACCTGCACGTGAAGTACCAGGAGCACCGAGAGCCTCCTGCAGCAGCCCAAGGCCCTGGCGGCCTTGGCGACCTGCATCCTTCCTTGGGCAGGGCTGCCGCCCACCACACCTTTGGGCAGGGCCCCAGCATAGTTCAGCCGCCATTCCAAGGTGGTCCCAGACCCCAGGTCTACCTGCCTTTTGAGAGCCATTCCTTTCACCCTAGAATGTCGGGTGGATTATTTAAAAGCACAGTTTTGAGGGCACCACCTCTGGGTCATTGGTGCAGCCCAGTTCTGTGTTGGCTTATTTTCTTTCTCCCACTCCGTGACCTCTCACCTACTGGGTCTGTCTGTCTCCTTCCTGCCCTCTCCCAGTCCCCCACTTCCTGCTGAGCCCTCATCTCCCACCCTCTTCCCTCCCCCTTGCTCTGCTGTCCTCCTCCATGTCTCCCTGCCTGTTTGTCCCCGCGTCCTTGCCGGCCCTCCCTGGCTCACTTGGCTTCCTGCCCCCAGTGTCTCCATTCTTCCACCTGGCGGTCACTATTTTTTTTTGTCCCTCCTCCTCCTTTGGTCAGTGTGGCCATTTGAGGGACACCTAGCAGCCGCCTGGGTGGTAACGGGATGCCTGTGCTTTCTCGGTCAGGGGCAGGGAGCTGGGTCGGGAAGGAGGAGCCAGATCTGAAGCCTGAGGCTGTGGTGGAGACCCCAGGGGAGCGCTCCGGAAGTACTGCCCAGAGCGCGGGCTCTGCGGGCCAGGCTGCAGGGCCAACCACCAGTGTGAACCCGAACCTGATCCTGCGTGGCGGGATGAAGTTCTACGGGTGCAGAGAGTGTGGGAAGATCTTCCGGTACAACTCCAAGCTGCTGTGGCACCAGGTGAGCCACAGCAGCGACAAGCCCTTCCAGTGCAAGGAGTGCGGCAAGGCCTTCAAGTCCCACTACGACCGTGGCGTGCATGAGAAGAACCACACAGGCCAGGGCCCCTACGAGTGCGGGGAGTGTGGCCGTGGGCTGAGCTCCAGCACGGCCCTGACCCAGCACCAGAGGATCCACACGGGCGAGAAGCCCTATGTGTGCCCGCAGTGCGGCCAGGCCTTCCGCAGGAGTGCGGCGTTCCTGCAGCACCGGCGGCTGCACACAGGTGAGCAACTGCACTGCTGCCACGAGTGCCGCAAGGCCTTCGTCTGCCGCTCACTGTTCGTGGCACACCAGCGGGTGCACACCGGTGAGAAGCCATTCCAGTGCCCGCAGTGTGGCAAGGCCTTTGCACAGAAGGCGGCTGCTGTGCAGCACCAGAGGGTGCACACCGGGGAGCGGCCCTACGTGTGCTCTGTGTGTGGCAAAGCCTTCCGGTGGCACGGCAGTTTCCTGCAGCACCAGAGGCTGCATCCCGTGGAGAAGTCTGCTGGGGCTCACAGGCCAGGTTCCCAGGGCCTTGCCCCAGCCCCTGCCCCTGTCCTTGTCCCCCGAGGGTCACAGCCTGCCCCGGCCATGGCCGCGTCCTCACTGGCCTTTGCACATGCCTTGCTTATCCCTGCCTCAGGTTCCACGCTGCTGCTGCCACTGCCTTTTTCTGGGACCCTGGGGCCCCCTGGAGCCCCCTGGCCCCCTGTCCAGATCGTGTACTTATTCTGGGGCCTCGGTCCCCCCACCAAGCTGGCCCGGCACCTCCTGCCTCTCCATACCCCCATGGCCTGTGTACCAGCACCTCCCCAGCTTGCCAGAGTCTGACCTGGTTCTCCCTCTTTACATGTGTTTTCAGCTGTCTATGCCTGCGCTGTATTGTAATTTATATAAACCTGTGAAGCCCAGCTTTGTAAAAGTTCTCTTTTCTTTGGAGCAAGAGTAGGAATCCTGGACACTGGTGGCCATGTCTGTGTTTGTCTGCTGTGTCAGCTGGCCGGAGGTCACTGTGTGTACCAGGAGTTGAGACAAGACACCTGTTATGGTTGATACATTGTGTCAACTTGAGTCTAGCGGTTTGGCTGAGTGACTCAGCAGGAACCCAGGGTGCTTACTTTGTACACATCCTGAGCCTGTGGAAGAGGAGGGCATGGGGCATGGACACTGTGTGAGAGCTACATGCCCCCTGGGTGGGGGTAGGCTGTTTACAAGATAAGGGAGGTAGAAAGAGGCTGATGGCCCGCCATTCTTCCCTTTTGCTCTTATTTTTGCTGTGTTTTGCCACGTGCCACTTCGCCTCTGAGCCAGTCAATTATGGACTGAAACCTCCACAAACTGTAAGCTAAATAAACCTTTCCTTCATTTTGGGTGTTGGGTATTTTGTCTCAGCAAGGAGAGAAAAGTGACGGAGACAACACCTGTGTCCGTTGCTGGGGTGAAGGACAGGCAGTCTGGCAGGAGGAGGAGGGGTGTCCGCATCGTGGGGGACAGAGAGCTGGGGGAGCTTCTCATTGTAGAGTTTGGGATTGGCTCAGAGTGTTTTGTGGGCCGGAGTCTCCCTAGTATTGAGGACTGAACTGCTGGGTCTTCGCACTGAGCCACATACCCAGCCCCCTTTTGTATTTTGAGACAGGATCTTGCTGGGTTGCTAAGCTGCCCAGGCTGGGCCTGGACCACTTCAGCCTCCTAGGGTGCTGGGGTAACAGGTATGGAATATTAACATATTCGTGCCCAGGCCAACTTTATGCGTCTTGCTGCCGAGTGGTTTGGGTCATGGGTAGTGGCTGGATGACCGTGCCACACCGGACCATGCATGCCACCCACCATCGGCAACCGCCAGTACCTCTGTGTCTCAAGCCAGCAGGGCCAGGTCTTTTTGAGGACCAGGGAGGGAGAGGCCTGGTGTATGGGAGACAGTGAGCCTGCCCAGCTGGAAGTGTGTGCGAGGACAGCGGACCCACAGGAGCGAGCAGGCATTGTCTCGGGGGCCTGCTCCCAGGCCCAGCTCCATCGCATGCGATCCCCACCCTGGGACTCTGCCATGTGACCGTGGCCAGCTTCGGGTTTCTGACACTACTCTGTGCCATTCTGTTCTTTGCAGGCAGCATAAGCTGTGAGCACAGACCTGTGAGTGACCATAGCAGCAGGCAGTGGTGTCTCAGAGTAAGAGGCCAGGTGGGGTGGGCTCTGGGACCACCGAGTGGGGTTCTGAGGGTGGTGTTAACAAGGAAGTCATCACCTGTGGTCCTAGCTGAGGTGGAACAGCCTGGACAGTCTCTGCATTTGCTGTCTAGAAGTCATGTGAAGAGATAACTAAACTTCACTGTGCTGCTGAGTTACTGCTGTGATGGGAAAACAAAGCAACAACGTGAAATGGCAGTAAGAGCTGCTCTGCCTCCCCAGGCCCATGGTCCTGCTCTGAGTGAGAGCTGGCATGGACCTGCGTGGTGTGGGCTTGCCCTGCCTGCCCTGGCTCCCTCAGATGTGGTCCCAAGCCATCTCCCCAGCCTCTGAGCGCTTTGTTCACAACGTCAGCAGAGCCCCAGCTCAGGGTTGGCACTGTCCCTGGGCATAGGGGTGGCTGCCGAGCCCAGCATCCCATGGGTTCATGCCAGGAGCTCCACTTGGTGATCAGTGCTTCTGGACTGAGCCGTGCGATGCCCTGTTTCCCAGCCACCTCTGTGCCCTCTCCTTACTGTCAGCCGGTGTTGAGCTCTGCCCTTGCTGGAAAGGAGTGAGCTGAGAACACAATGCCTGCAGCCCTAGGCCAGTGAGAGGCATGGAGCTGCCCTGTCTTACACCTTCAGGGTCTGTTGCAGTGCACTGCGCAGTGTGGACAGCAGGACCTGTGGCATTCAAGCAGGAGTTTGTTGCACAACTGTGGGCTTGCAGTTTTCAGAGGAGCTTGGTGCTTGGCGGGGCAGAGGCCACCAGGACTCAGCCTTGCTTCCAGACATGCTATGGGCCCCAGCAGTGCTGCTGAAGGTGTGTGGCTGCTCCAGGGTTTGTTTGGCATGTGGGGTGTTGATCTGTGGACAGAGTATGGCTCCTGCAGGGCATCTGGGCTCAGTGGGTCCCATGTGCATCCACGGGTTAGGGTCCCTGGGAATGGGAAAGAAAGTGGAATGCACAGCAGCCCAAGCCTGAGGAAATACTTGTAAACGTCAGCTATAAAATATCAGATATGGCCAGGAGTGGTGGTGCACGCCTGAAATCCCAGCACTCGGGAGGCTGAGGCAGAAGCATTGAAAGTTCAAGCCCGGTCTGGGTAACTCAGTGACTTAGCAAGACCCTGCCTGGAAATAAAAAAGAGATGGGGATGCAGCATAGTTTGCGGGCCCTGCGTGTGTGTGTGTGCGCGTGCGTGCGTGTGTGTGCGTGCGTGCATGTGTGTGTGTTGCCCTATCACCCGTGATCATCAAAAACTACACAGATCTTCCAAACTCCACAAGTACCTTAATTACAAAACTAAAACCAAAATAAAATGAAAGTGTATACTATAATATATGAGATTTGATTTTAATAGTACAATGAATGTACTGTTTATGATTGTGATATTTTATATGAAATCAGAGAAACTATAAGATGCTGAGCATCAGTTAGATAAGAAAATACAGAAGATCTTTCTCCTACTTCCTTTGTCTTTCTCATAAATGTTTTTCTCAAATATACTTCAAAATGTCTTGAATTAGTGGTTCCCTACAACCTGCAGTCCTTTCAGACACAAGCCCCCTAGATCAGGTTTGAAGACCAGCCTCCCTGGCCAACTGATGGAGTAGCGCCGTGTCTGCACGTGCACAGGGTAGTGTGGCTCTCTGGGTCTGCTGAGGCGGGGCCTGGTCCTGCCCTCAGATGGGGCTGTGGCTGAGCACGGTGTTATGGAGCTTTCTGGTCAGAAGTCCCCACTACTCTGCGACTGCCCCCAGACATCTGGGGCTTTATTGACATGAGCGTGTGCTTTGCCAGGGCTGCTTTCCATAGCTGTGGAGAGGTGAGTAGCCTCGCCCCCTGTGGTGTTAGGGGATGGCGCTGATACTTGGCCCTCTCAGCCCTGGCTGTGACTTTCTGAGAGCAGCCTCCCCTCCGGTCTGAGGTTCTCCAAGTGAGCAGCAGCTCACTGCATGGACTAAGTTTTCCCTGCGGTTACTTTTCAAGCTAATGCATCGATATTATCCCTTAGTTACTATGGACTGATCAGCTGGAAATCTCCCAAACCAGTGGACAGCAAAGGCTAATATAAATGAGACAGGTGGTATGACTTTAGGGCTCCAGGAGGATCAAAACCCTCTCACAGAATTCAAGATTCTTGGGCAGGGATATAGCTTAGGGGTACAGTGCCTGCTTGGCAAGTGCAAGGTCCTGAGTTCAATTTCTGGTACCAATTTAAAAAAAAAAAGAATTTGAGATTCTCTGGGGGCTAAGACAAAGATATTTTCTGGGCAGCCCTTTTTATTTGGTTATGGAACAGGAGGGGAATACTGAAGAAATGTGGGAATCTGAGCAGGACCATTCGAGGACCTTGGAAATCTGCTCAAGGGCTGCTCCAAGTAAGACATCATGTTAATTTAGGAGAACTATGTTATCTCTAGGAGGGTCTCCACCCAGGAGTGAGATGCCTGCAGCTACAGTCTTTATCTAGTTGAGGCTGGATCCAGGTGTCCTTGGGTGTCACCTTGACTTACACTTTGAGGCTTTCTGGCTTCACCCACCATTACAGGCCGCAGTCCAGACCAGTGACTCACAGAGGTTCACTTACTATGAGTCCACCATCCATCTCCAGACAAGTGGCCTAAGCCTTGGACAGAATCACAAGTAAAGGTAGAAAGCCCATTGGTCAATTTCAGACCTGCTCAGAGCTGCTTCGTGTGGTCTGCATCAGCAAGTGGTCTTAGCAGTTTAGGTATCACTTGCTCTTCAGGGACAACTGGCAGTTTGGTCAGTTGAGGAAGGGTTAATGCCGTTAGATTATAGAAGTGTGGACTCTGAGTGTCACACACAGGCAGCAGGATTCCACCTCTGGTGCCGCCCCTGAGAAGGTGGATCTTTCTCTCACAGCTGTTGAGCCTGGGATCCCTGCATTCCTTGTGGTTAGTGCTCTGATTCTGAGAGAGGTGCCTCGCTGTTTGACAGCTTCGGAGAGATGTTTACATACTGATAGAAACTGAGACCCCACACGGAACCAGACCAGACCTGACTTCTCAGCTAGCTCAAAGGCAGAAATGCACGGTGGAGAGTACTGCAGGAGAGCAGCTCTGGATTCAAGGCATCCAGGAAGCAGAGGGAGGAGAAAGAACCAGGGACAAGAACACACCTAGGTCACTTCCTAGTAACCACCTCTTCTGATCAGGACCCACCCCCCCAGTAGCACAGTCAACTGTGAACTAACCCATGCACGAATCCCGATAAGCACAGCATCCCAAAATCCAGTCACCTTCCGACCGAACACTCAAGGCCTTGGGAGACATCCTAGATCCAAACCCTAGCAATGTGCGTGACCCTTGGATGAGCCACTTTATGGTGCTGTCTGTCGTGGTCTTCACTGATTTACTATATCCACTACAACATAGTTCCTCTCCCAAATGACTCCATGCTAATTCTGTTTGATTTTTCTCCCAACCAAACATCTGAGCAGATACTGAAAACCAGGCTGGCAGAGACCTCCAGGGAGTATCAGCAGACCCGAATCCAAGTGGTCACTGTGCCTGGGTGTGAAGCAACTGGAAAACAGGTGATGTGCTGTGTATGGTGTGGGTGTGGCCCGACTGGGTCCCGGAAGTCTCACCTGTTGGGAGCTGGACCCGGTTGGTCAGAAGGTATTGATGTGCACTTCTGTCTCATCTTGTGGTGCTTCTCTCTTCCATGCACTTCTGCCATCGTGCTACCTGCCAGGGTGTGATGTGGCTGAGAGCCCTCACCAGAGCTGGCACCATGCTGTCTGTGATTTTAGCCTGCAAACCTGTGAACAAAATAAACCTCTTTTCTTCATATGTCACCCTGGCCTGGGCATTTCAGAGTAGCCATGGAAGATAGACTGGTACACGTGCTTCTCAAACAACAGTGAGATTCATGGGACACGACAACACATTATTGGGTCACATATTTGTTTTCCTGAAATATTTACCAGGGTGCCCATTATGCATGAGACACTGGCAGAGCTAGGGGTATAGGGGTGAAGAAATCCGCACTTTCTTGGATCTTCTCATTTTGTGCGGGGTCAGACCCTGGAGCGTGCAACTGAACAAGTGATCTGGCTTTGGTAAGCACTGGGAAGAGACATGTTCGGTGGTCGGGCGTACAAGCTGTGGCGAGAGTGTACCGTGTGTGCTTTAAAAGAGTGTGCACCAGGCTTGGGATACAGCTGTTAGATTCCTGTGAGTCAAGTTGGTCCCCAGTGTTGTTCCTACCCTACACACCCTTAATGATTTTCTGATTCATTTTCTGACAATGATTGCAAATAGAGTGTGGGAGTTATCAACTGTTCTTGCTGAATTTCTTCTTTCCACCAAATTCTGTCAATTTTCAGGTCCTTAAGGACTCCTGTTGGGTACATGTATGGTTTTTTTTTTAAGAGGAAAAAAGCTAACGAAATAACAACATCGAAGACAAAAACAAAACAACAAAAGATGATACATGACCTCAACACAAAATGACAGAAATTAACTAGGGTTGCTACATTACACACTGTGATCTTCAGTGAAGTTGCTCAGTCCACCAGACATAAGAGTGTAAGATTGACCAAACAAAGACAGTAGCAAGTATGTTAATAATCATTCTTTCTTCATGGTGAGTGGAGCTTTTTAGTTGTTATGGTGTCTCTTTTTGTCCCAGGCAACAATTTTTGTCAAGTTTCTTCTATCTGAGATGGCTGTAGCTATCCCAGCTCTCTTACGGCTACTGCTTTCCACCAGGATTTTACTTTTCGTTTAATTACCCTTTTGAGTCTCAGTTCTATTTCTTAAGAGAGCACCTTGTTTGACCTTTACATTGAAAGCACCTGCTAATGTGACCGGGTTTCACCCCAGCTTTGCTCCTGTTGTCTGTCTTCTCTCCCACTCAAGCCCTGTGGCTGCCTTCTTTAGAGCATAGCGATACTCCTCAGTGCATCATTTACGTTTCTTTGCTGTTTCTCTCACTGTGTTATTTTCTTATTGGTGTCGCTGGGTTTAAAATCGTTGTCTGGTAAATGCAACCCCTGCATGCAGTCAAGGATAGGCTGTCTTATCCTCCATCCATGGAGTGCTCTTTTGTGTTGCTCTGATATCTTTAACTTGTTGTTGAGGACTGAACCTTTTAGGCAACAAAACTGTCGATTCTGGAAAGCGCAGTTTGCTCCTGCTGAGCCTTCCCTGGCTGATTCTGTGGTCATCACAGGCCCTGCTTGTTTAGCAGGGCAATGGGTGATCACTTGGGTCCCCTGGACTCAGTCTCCCCTCCCTCTTTGCTCGGCCTGAATGTCATCCTAGGTCAGTAGCTGGGCCTCTGGGGCTTTTCTGGGCTTGCAGTACAGCGCGTGTGCACAGCCCCCAAATCTACCTATGCTCTTCACACACCACGGCATCCCTGGCACAGGTCCTCCCTGCGCTCTTCATACCCACAGGTCCTCCCTGTGCTCTTCATACCCCCAGCGTCCCTGGTACAGAGCTCCTCTTACGTTTCTGCCTGGCTCTTATCTTCCCCAGTCGGCACGAAAGCCTTCGGCACCTGCCCAGCTGAACTTGGCTATCGGGTGTGTCTCAGAAATGCTCCAGGGATAAGGCTGTCTCTGTGGAGGGGGGCCGAGCTCTGAGTCAGGGTGGAAGTGACCGTGCCCTGTGAACCAGGCTTCTCCAAGGTCACAGCACAGGTGACGCAATGATGGTTTGGAGGCAGGGCCCTTGGGAAGCATGCTAGCCTGGCTTTCCCCAGTGGTTGTGAGGCTGCTGGTCTCCAGGGCTATCCAGGAGCTAGGAGAAGGGGCGGGAAAGGCTGGGTTCAGTGACCACCTCATAGAATGCAGGGGCACAGCGAGGGTGGCAGCTGGTGTAGGGTGGGTGTGGGTGGCAGTGATGGTGAACCTTTTGGAGCTCTCGGTGACACAGCCAGCCCGCTGTGGCATGCGTGCTGTTGGTTCACCACCACTGCTCTCTGGCAGAATTAACTGGATAATTCAAGGCGGCTAGTAGAGAGGGGTTTGAGTGTTTCCGAGATAAATGAGTCTATTTGAGGCAATCAATGTTAACCACTCTGATCTGTTATAATAGTCTTGAAATGTCATGCTGTCCCTCAGAAATATGTACAATTACTGATAAAAACATACTGCAAAGCCCACATGTCCTCACTGTCATGACTGAACTTCTTTCTTGGATAAAAGCTCTATAGCTTACTGAAAGCATTCAGTTAATTTCCAGAGTTCTGGGAAAGGTTGGTTTGTGGACCCTGCCCCATTTTCCTGCGGCTGTGGAGCATGGATGCGTGGATGTGGCAGCGTCTCAGTTTTGAAAGTCCTCACTGCTGACCTTGTGGGTCACCCTGTGCAGCCCCTCTTTGACCTGGTAAGTGACAGCCACTGGGTCCTCTACTCCTTCCTTTCCTCTCTGCAGCTCCTCAGACTGGAAGATTTTGCCTGGAGGTCTGATTAGGTTCTACTTAAACCTTTCTGGCAGAAACCTTCACATCAATGTTGCATGTTTGTGTAGCATCCTGGTGGGGACTCCTAAGGCCAAGGTGTCCTACTCTTAGTGAGGCTAGGTTTACCACTTGGGTGTGGTGCTAGCAGCTAGATCTTCCACTTTTCTCTTTGAATTTATAATGTGATTTGTGGGGTGACACAGTAGCATTACTTTAATTTCTTATTCCTTGACTGATGATTTTAGCGCCATTAAGAATCCTCGTCTAGCCAGGCACAGTGGTGCACACCTGTAATCCCAGTACTTGGAAGGCTGAGGTGGGAGGATCACTGAAAGTTTGAGGCCAGCCTGGGCTCCATAGTGAGTTCAAGGCCAGCCTGAACTCAAAATTGAGATCCTATCTCAAGTATAAGAGAAAGAAAGAGAGAGACAGAGAGAGAGAGAGAGAGAGAGAGAGAGAGAGAGAGAGAGAGAGAGAACCCTTGCCTGAATCAAGCATGGGAGGTTCCTAAGGGGCAACTGTCCAGCTCTTTGTGGATCACAGTGGGCTCATGTCTGTAAAAACTCACCGCTCCGTGTGCTGTGACCCACTTCCCTCATCTCCTTAGGGTTGCCCCCACTCCCTTTTACTCTGGCTCCTGGGCTCTGCAGTCTGTCTTCATTAATTTTTGAGGATTTGTGATTTTTATCAACATGATGGCCCCTGCAACTCCAAGCCTGAGCCAAACTTTTCTTTAAGGACTCGGGTGTGAGGAATTAGACACCTGGAGCTGGAGAAGAGATTCGTGTGATCTCGAATATAGATGTTCGCAGCTGGGATGTGCTGCACGGGTGCAGCTGTTTCCTCTGGCTTCCAGTCTGGCTCCACATGGAAACCAAGACAGAGACAACAGGTGCGCGGCTGTGATGTCGGCACCAACCCACCCTTTTCCTCGGAACCTGGAGCCACAGTTGGTATTTAGTATAAGAAAAGAGTAAGGGATTTATGAGGGGCTGACATATCTAATCGTATAGCTATCTGGTTTCCAAATAATTAACAGAGTGCTTGGCAGGTTGAAAGTTTTCTATAAGTGCTTTTTAAATAAATACTGTGCTAAAGCATCTTCATGTAGTTACTGCCTTCCTCATAATTCAGGCCAGAGCTTAATGTCACCAGGAGATGAAATAGTGAGTATTCACAGATTCTTGAGCTACACATTATAAAACAGGCCTTGCTATGGATTAAAACACAGGCAAATACTTGGTGCATGTGGTGGACAACTAGAGGTCAACTTATAACCCCCAGCTGAACTGAATCAGCACAGTGCTGGATGTGGGAGGCCTTTCTGAGGACTGTTGCTGGCAGTATAAGACACAGAACTGGAGAAGAAGAAGGAAAGGCTGTTGGGAGCTGGTAGAAGCTGTAAGGAGCTGTTGATTCTCTTGGAGGAGCTTGTCATGCCGGCTTTCCTGATGAACTTGGCAGTTTGCATCCTCCAAGGAGCTCGGGACCTTGTCACTGAGAAAGGCTTCAGTTCACTTTGGAGGAGCTCGGTCCTCATTCTGAGCATTGCTTCCTGGCACTGGAGGGGAAGATGGTACACTGCTAGTCACCTGGACAAGCTTGTTACGTTGGCTTTCCTGATGGCAACTCAGCTTTCCTGATTGTTGGAGGAGCTCAGGACCTCATTATTACTGAGGATGGCTATGGTACCTTTTGGGTGAGCTCTGGTTTTTATTTGAGTGTCACTTCCTGGCTCCAGTGCAGATCCCTCAGCCTGCTAGCATGGATCCTTCGTCCCGCTGGCACAGACTTTCTGGCTTCCACCACTGACCTTTGGGCCATCCCAGTGCAGATCCATGAAACAGGCCTGCATGAGATATTATCGTGAGCTCTGGGCCTCCAGTTGGATTCGTAGGAGGCATTGTTATGGGCTCTAGGTCTTCAGCTGGACTCACGCAGGATATTGTTGCGGAATCCAGGCCCTCAGCTAGATTCCTGGGTCTTAGTATATGCACAGTTTTCCTACACTCTTTTGTATTTGATTCTTTGGGTGACTATTATAAGTAATCTTATAAAATATATGTCCTGTATTGTATTGTTCTCCTTTGCAAAACCCTAGAAACCACAACAGTGCAGATCCTGGTGTGTTTATATACCGAGGAAACAAGTCCTACAAATATAGGGTGACCTTAAGAATGTGAAAGAAAGATATGTAAAGCATTAAATAGGTTCAAGTAGGTAGGTGTTTGTTGTCAGCAGAAGGCAGGTGACAATCTGGAAGCAGCAAGTTTAGCCTTGTCCCAGAGAAGGGGAGACTTGGCGCTGTTGGTGGTTCTGCCTCCTCCGTGCTGGGTTCTGAGAAAATCCCACTCACAAGGCAAGTAGTGGTAGTGACTAGGAGACCCTTCCTTCTTTCCTCCCTGCTCAGACAGAGGTGGACCCAGCAGTGTCAGTAATGGGGACAGGACAACGGCGGTGAGAAGACTGGTCTCAGCGCACCTCACGTCCGGGCCCCCACACAGCCCGGGTTCTCCCTGTGTCTCTATCCTTCACCTCACCTGAGGCAGGATTTATGCAGATTCCCCCATCATGAACAATATGTGCATTATTATTTTTTCCCTTGCATATGTGCACATTCTTTTCTCTGACTGTTTGAGATTAAGTTGCAGGCATCATATCCCTTTATCTCTAAATAGTGTTCAAGGGGCTGGGGATATAGCTCAGTGGAATAAGCGCCTGCCTAGCAAGCTCAGGGTCCTGAGTTCGATCCCCAGTACTGCCAATAGTGTTCAAAAAACAATAGCTGGGTGTGCTGGCGCACACCTGTAATCCCAGCACTTGGGAGGCTGAGGCAGGAGGATCGTTGTGAGTTTGAGACCAGCCTGGGCTACAAAGTGCATTTAAGGCCAGCCTGAACTGCATATTAAGACCCTGTCTCAAAAAAAAAATTTTTTTTTTCTTATTTATGCAACCTCAAAGCTGAGCATGATGGTGTACCTGTAATCCCAGTACTCAGGGAGGCTGAGGCAGGAGAATTGCAAGCTTGAATCCATCCTGGGCAATTTAGTGACTCAGTGAGACCTTGTCCCAAAAACTTAAAATTAAAATTAAAAGGGCCTGGGGATTCCTGGGCGTGGTGGTGTGCACCTGTAATCCCAGCACTCGAGAGGCTGTAAAAGGAGGATTGCCACAAGTGTGAGGCCTGCCTGGGCTACAAAGTGAGACCCTTCTCACCCCCCCACCCCCAAAAGGGCTGGGGATGTAGCACAGGGCAAAAGCCCTGGGTTCAATCCCCAGCACCACTGAAAAAACAAAAGACCTGCAACCTTAATATGATCAAACTCAGAAAATGTAGCACTGTTGCAGTTCTCCCTTACTGACAGCCCAGGTTATGGTTTCACCACTTGCCACATTAATGTCCTGCACAGCTCCTCCCACTCCTGACCTTGGCACTGCTTCCTCGGCTGCCGTGAGTTCTGGTGACTGTGAGGTGACTTAAGGCGTCCCTGCCTGACGTCATCTCGTGGCTCTAGGCTCTGACAGAGCCTCACTGTGTCTGCCAGGGCCTGGGGGTGGCTCCCATGCGTCCACCGCCCTGTGCTGGCAGCTTGGGTCCTGGCACGGCCATCCGGCAGGTGGAGGCACCTTGCAGGGAGGAAGTGGTCAGGTCCTGGGCCATGGTCTCCCGCAGGAGCGCATGCGGACACCAAGGTGGTGAGCTCTTGCAAGAGCAACTTGTCGTGAGAAGAGCAAGCTCAGCCTTTCTCGCCCTCTGCATTCTCTCTCCCCCAGCTCCTGCCATGACGCTGTCTGCCATGTTGGGTCCTCGCAAGACACCGGGCAAGGCGCTGAGCTCAGACTTTCACCCTCCCATCTGTCAGGATGATAACCTCTGATTTTACTTATTTATTTACTTCTTAAGATGGGGGTATGACTATGTGGCCCAGCCTGGCCTTGAACTCACAGTGATCCTCCTGCCTTAGCCTCCCAAGTACTGGGATTACAGGTGCACCATCACCTATACTTTAGAAGGTGCCTAGCCTTGGACATTGTGTCATAGCAACAGAAGACAGACAGATGCAGCCCTGCCTCCGTCCACCGGCACTGTGGCCCAGGCCGTGGGTCTGTTCTGTTATCAGCAATGTGCACATAAGTCTGGTAAATGTGGGGTATGCCAGGCTTCTCCACCACTGAATCACTATTTTTCCTTCGATAATCAACAAACACTTCGACATGACCCAGTTTGAATCTGTAGATATTCCATTCCTCACCAAACTTTCACCTCTTCTTGCCTGAAGCATCTCCCTAATTTTAGAATACAGGTGATCTGTGCCCGTCTGTACAGCAGGTGGAGCAGGAGACAAAACCTAGTCAAGTTTTACGATTCTACTATATTTCCCGGGAGGCTCAAATAGCTTCAGGGTGTGGGGACTTCAGCTGATTGATTCAGCGGACAGCAGATGGATCAGGTCGTTGTACAAGCATAAACAACACTGGCGAGAAGCGTGAGCTCATGCCGGCTGCAGTCCATAGGCCCCAGTTAGCCTCATCTGTCCCTCGGAGCCTGGCAAATCCTGCCCAGGGTGATGCAGTCAGCCTTCATCTTTCTCAGCCTGGAAAACCCTTCATCTCTGCTGAGTGAATGAATGTTTATTTTCAGAGGTAGTTGGTTTCATGGCCAAGATTTTTTCCTGGGGTGGAGTTTTTCTTGTTGACAAGAAGCCTGAAGGTCTGGAGGTCCCACCAGCCCCAAGCCCTTGGTAGGGGCTCCACGGGGTGGCTGGCTTGGCTTCCTCTGTCCCTTGCACATGGCACATAGACCTCTTTTCTAAAGGGAGCATTTTTTTTATTTGTGTTGGTTCTGTGTGATATGGTTTCCATACATATAGCATATGAAAAAGTAGTGATTCACAGGGAAGGTATCAAGTTAGGGGGCTTGTAAGTAACAGAGTTCTGCTGGGTTTTTAAAGACTATGGCTCTAAGACTGAGTTATTACCACAGATAAATGACAGAATTATTTTCATTTAGTTGCATGCTGGCAAACAGAAATAATACATATGGCTTACCCAAAAGTTAAGTATAGGAGGAGCCTCCATAGCTGTCTCAGTTACTTTCTTGTTGGTGGGACAAAGTCTCTGACACCCACAAGGTAAAGGAGGGGAGGGTTATTCACCCACAGTGTGTCGAGGTTTCCTTCCACACTTGGCTGGCTCCAACGCAGGGCAGCATGGCAGAGGGGCATCACAGAGGATAACAGTCCACAGCAGGGCGGGCAGAGCGGAAGCAGAAGCAGCAGCAGGCCTCTCTCTCCCTTTTATTCCATCCAGGCTACAAGCCTATTGGTTGGTGCCTCCTACAGCCAGGGTGGGTCTTTCCATTGTCCACACCCAGAACTATGCTAAACCAATCGGTGGACTAGTCCAATATCACACTCTCAATCCAGTATCACACATCCACAATCCAGCTATCTCCCCAGAGTCCCACCTATGTGAGCATGAGGCTTGGGGGGGCATCTAGGTACAAGCCATAACAATAGCACTTGTCATAAAGGAAACGGACAAACAAATGTTCTTGAAGCTAAAAAACAAACTATGCAGCAAGGCACTAAACCTAGCTTTAATCGAAATATAATTAACATTCAATGGGAGGCAGATAGCTTGAGCATTTGAGTTCTGACTTGATGGGTCCCCATCAAAAGACATTTCGATCACTCCAGAAAGTTTCCTCTTGTCCCCACCCGTCAACAGCAGCCCAGGGGAAGCTGCTGCTCCGGCCTCTGTCCTCGTCTCCCCTGGGGGGTGGCTGCTGCCCTCCGAGGGTGGTTGGGCCTGCTGCTAATTTCCACGGGAACAGGACCGTGCAGTGTGTGCTCTCTGTGGGTCTAGTGTCTGTACCCAGCACTGTTGTGAGCTTCACCCATGTAGTCAGACTTTTCATCTCTGCACATTGGGCCCCCGTGTACTATATAGCACATTCCAGACAGCACATCATTTCACTTATGCACATTTCAGCAGGCTGCTCTGACAGATAAGGAACCTATGAAGATTCTACGTTATCACACCCAAAAGCAATCAGTACAATTGGATACAATGGTCTACATTTATAACCCCAGGTACTGGAGAGGTTGAAGCAGAAGGATCACAATTTTGAGACTAGCCTGGAAAATTTAACAAGACCCCATCCCAGAATAAAGGCTGAAGAGGGAGTGGTACTGCTGCAGGGTTTGACCCCCAGGTCCGGAGTGCCTCCCCCCAGCAAAGGAGTCAGGAGAGAGCTCCGACAGTGCAGTCTCAGTCAGGGGCGGCCTAGAGGGGTGTGGCCATCTGTGGCAGGGTCGGAAGTGGGAGGGGAGCACTGTGACCCCCTGGGCGGCTCTGGGGAGGTGCAGAGACCAGGGAGGGAGTCGCAGTGCTTAGTGGACAAAGGTGTGGGGCCCCGGCAGCTTGGTGGGGAGACCCTGTGCACACCTGCTGCCCAGCAGTGCCAGCTCACCCCCTCCAGCCTGGGGACCCAGGCAGCAGCCACATCTTGGTGCCAGCTTCAGTCAGGCCCAGCCCCAGAACAGGCGGCCACTCCTGACCCCACACACCATGGAAGAAGTCGTCCCAGTCCACGCGCCCACCACGTTTTGTTAGCATTTAATTTCAGTCAGCAGGTCTTCATCGCAGGCCTGGGTTCCAGTGACCATGCCCGCGTACGCTCTCATGTTCACTTAAAAACGGAATTTCACGTGGAATTTCTGGCTTAATAACTGGTGTGGACTGACTGGCCAAATGTGCAGAGGGTCCTGGTGCGTGTCCAACCAAGCCGGGCCCTGTTCCAGCCTCTGCGGCTGCCTGTGTGCTTCCACCACTGACAGGCCACTCGCGCCTCTGGCAACAGGCACGGGGGTTGACTCCATGGGCTCCCTGCCCCGCCAAACCTGTCTCTAGCAGGAAGGTAAGCGTAGGTGTCCTTCCTTCCAGATCTTGAAGGGTGTATTTTGCTTTGGGTGCGAAAGCCTGTACCAACTTGAAATGTCTGCTCTGTTTAATGATGGCAACAGAAATGATAACAGAAAAAAACTTCACTCTTTTAGAGCCATCTCTTGGTAAAGGCCTCCCCTTTGGCCATTATCTTTCTGTAATAATCCAGAAGGTCAGGAATTATATTACTGTGTGTCCTCATGAGTCTTCTGTCCTGTAACATTTTCCTTGCTGTTTTGAATTGTAAAATACCTCCCTTCAACAGAGGTGAAAAATTAAAGATTAGAGTTGTTTCAGCTGATGACTGGAATAAATACTCCTCAAGCAAAACAAACAAAACCAAAAAGGGCCACTAGACTGGCAAGAGATGAGCCTAGTTCCAACTGGAATGGAATAGCGCGTGACGCCGTTCGACAGTCGTGCGCTTCCCGGGCCGCTGTCATGTGAGACTAGAAGTGGAATGTCATGGTTGGTACACTGTGTCAGCTTGAGATGTCTACAGCTTAACTATAGGCTCAGCAGGGAGCCAGGGGGCTCACTCTGTGGCCATCCTCATCCTGTGCAAGAGGAGGGCGCAGATATGGTGTGAGCGCTACACCGCCCTGGGGGATGGTAGCTGCCTTACAATGTAAGGCAGGAAAAGAAATTTGCTCTCCCCCTTTTTGCCCTTGTTGCTTTTGGTGTCTTCTACCACCTTGAACTGTTGCTCTCTGCCATGCCACTCTGCCTTGGAGCCAGCTGAGTCTGGACTGAAACCTCCACAAACTGTGAGCTAAATAAACCTGTCTTCCCTTAATTTTGGTTGTTGGCTATTTTGTCTCAGCAACAAGAGAAAAGTAACCAAGATATCAAGCTTCTCCGCCCAGGGGCCTCCTAGTGTGAACTCACATGTTCTGGACAGATGGGTTGGGGTGTCTGTGGTGGCTGCTTTAGTGGCACGGCTGAGAGCACTGGTGTGTGAGTCTCCCTGCGTGGCTCCCAGTCCCTGTCCTCTTGTGACCCAGTGTGAGAGTGGTGGGGCCAGGACATCCTCACCGATGGAACGTGATGCTTTCTGCTGTTGTCCTCGCAGCGCGTCTGCAGGCTGCGGTGAACAAGGCACCCAGGCAAGGCCCACACAGCCAGGAGCGGGCACTGGGTCCCCCTGGAGGAGCTGAGGCCTCGGTGAGAGTCTGTGGGATGGGATCCCAGGGGCCTAAGGGTTAGGAAATGGGTCCTGTCCTGAGGGATCCTCAAATGAGCCCAAACCTGAGCCAAGTCCATAGCACATCTTCGCAGAGGCTGCAGAGCAGTGGACCCGAGCGGCCAGAGGCGAGGATGTGCACTAGCCGGGTGCACACTCACACGGGTGAGGGTCCATTTCCTGGGTGGGGAGTGGAGGGTGGGGATGTGGGTGTGCGAACCCCTGGTGTGAATCTCACCCTGCCTCCTGTGCCTGTGCAGGTGCCACCTGCTCCGTGTTCTTGAGACTTCCTGTGCTGGGCATTTCCGTTTCCACTCTGGCTGGCGTGTGCTTTGGTGCCTGTGGTTTCCAATTCACATGTACCCGTGAGGGCCAAACCTGTTTTAACCAGTTCTGCAACCTGCTCAAATCCTGTTTTCCTTCCCAGAGCGTCATGACTTGCTCCTCGGCTTGTTTGTTCTCGCTTTCTGAGTGTTACAGATGAAAAGACAGGATTCTTGTCTTAAGAGAATTTTTTTCCCCTTTTGTTTTGCAGTACTGTGATGCCCTAAGCTACTTCCTCGGCACTTTTCATGTTTTAAAAAAAATTTAAAATTTTAGATGAAGTCTTGTTAAGTTGTTCAACTGTACAGGATAGGCTGAAACTTCCAGGCCTCCTCCCTCAGCCCCACAGGGTGCTGCGCTCACAGGTGAGCACCAGCGTGTCTGCCTGGCTGCAGAGACAGCTCCAGCGGGAGTCACCTAGGGTGAAGTCATGTGCCCCTCAGTCAGGACCCAGACATAAGCCGGCTCTCCTGATCCTGAACACGAAGCTGCCTTGCCCCACAGTGACCCCAAGTGATCCTCAGAATCATTTGTTTTATTTTACTTCCTGTTTCCTTCCTGTTTAGTTTTTTTTTTTTTTTTTTTTTTTTGTCTTTTTGAGGCAGGGTCTCACTATGCAGTTCAGGCTGGCCTAGAACTCACTTTATAGCCCAGGCTGGCCTCAAACTTGCAGCGATCCTCCTGCCTCAGCCTCCTGAGTGCTGGGATTACAGGCATGCCCCCCTACACCCAGGTCTGTTCTATTGCTAAGGCTGAAATGTCCCCCTTTTCATTTTTCACTAGAATAAGCCAGATCACCTCATCTGACGACAGCTTGCTTATGTAGTGTGCCCATTTATTTATATACAGATGCGTATTTTCAATTCCTTTCTTTCTGGTTCAGGAAGCTATGCTGGTGATGAATTTTCATTAAAGTGGTACAAGATTGGAAAATGAAATAAACTTCGACACATTTTCCAGAATAATCAACACCAACCAAACATGAGAACCAAACACTTATTATCTCCAGAATCATCCCCAGATTATTAAAAAGCAATTACACTCAGAAGTCACCTGGCAGGGGATTGTGCTTTTTTTTTTCTCAGTCATTTTCACATTTTCTCAGGGTCCAGGGGCACTGCCTCCTCACTCTCCTAAAACTAAGCCACCACAGGGCTCAAGGATACAAGAACTTCATTCTTTTTTTCTTTTTTGTGTGTGTTTTTGAGACAGGGTTTCCCTATGCAGTTCAGGCTAGCCTTGAAGCCCAGGCTGGTCTCGAACTTGCAACCATTCTCCTGCCTCAGCCTCGTGAGTTCTGGGGTTACAGGTGTGCACCACCACACTCCACATGAACTTATTTCTTCCTCAATTGATTTCAAAGCTACCAATCAAGCAGAGAGGCAGCCCTGTCTGGCCCTCTGCAAATACGTTTTATGTGACTTGCACACTGTGTTACAGTTGGACAAGCCTGGCTGCCGATACAGAACTTCACCCACCCACACTGAACTGGTAGCTTCTCTGGGGACTAGGAGAGCTCAGTGATCCTCTCAGAGGCAGAAGTCCTCCAGGGCCCTCTGTCCCCATACGGCAGTCACAGGTTGGTTTCCCAGCGGGGCTGGGGGAGAGAGGATCCTAGCATCACCCTCCCGGAGCTGCTGCCACCCCCACCGCAGGGTCTCTGAGAGATAGCTGCAGTGGCAGTGGGGATGCAAACACAGCGGGACTCCTGGCAGCAAAAGACAGAAGGAGCCACGTGCCTCCTCCAGACACCCTGCCTCCTTCAAGCACTCGTCCTTGTGTCTGCGCTGCTTTCTGCAGCAGCTCTGGAGTCCTCTTTCCTGAGGGTTTGCAGTTGCTCTGTCCTGGCTGCCTCAATGTCCAGAATGTTTCCCTTCCACGGTCACTTTGAGTCTGAGGAGGAGCCAAGAGTTGCATGGCGCTGGGTCTGGTGAATGGGGTGGAAGAGGAGGTGGCGGCGTCGTGGTGGTGGTGTTTTTACCAGCTGCCTCTGTGTGGGATGGTGCTGGGCAGCAGCCGTCACCATACTTGTGGCATCTCTGGCAAATATGCTCACAGAGATTACTGCAATACATTTTAAAAATGTAAGTTTCGATCAGCCCCTGCATGCAGAGGCTGATCCCGAGGACCGTGGCCTGCAACAGCATCTCTGAGGACACACAGGGCCCACATACTGGCCTGTGTCTCCCTTAACTCATTCTGGAGTCTCTGCAGAGTGGACAGAGCTGGGCTGTGGGCTGGGCAGCACGGACATGAACCTGAGAAGGACTAGGCTTTCCTTGAAGCACACAGCTCATGGGTAGAAGGGGTGAGGTAGGATGATTGCCCAGAGCAGGTGAGACTGGGCGGCAGTTCTGTGGGTGTGGACGAGGGACTGGGCTCTGGGGTGGTGAGGCTGGGAGGAGCCAGGAGTCAGGCAAGGGCTGTTGGGAGAGCTGCCAGGGCCTGCAGAGCCAGGGTGGGCACAGGGCTGCTGCCCGTGGTCCACGTGTGGACACTGTCTGGAGCCCCTGTGGCTCTTGCTGGATGTGTTGAGTGTGCACTCAGCAGGGTGGCCCTGCCATCCTAGTTCACAGGCAGGAGCAGCCGGGCTGGCATGTGCATGACTCCTCCAAACCACCCAGATCTGGGGGCCGAGGTGTGAGGACCAGGCCTGGACCTGTGTGTGCATCCTCTCCTCTGCACCTGGTGGCTGCGGCTGCAGCCCAGCCAGCCTCGCCCTTACGGGGCCCCAGGCTTGGAGGGTGAGCAGAACTGCTCTGGGCACCTTCTGGGAAAGTCTGCAGGTGGCAAGCTCAGGGCCTACGGGATGGAGCCACAGCAGCCTCATGGGCAGATTATGTGGACAGAGTGACTGGAGGGTCAGGGTCCTGGACTGCGGGGTCTACAGGCCTGGCCGGCCAGATGGAAGCACACAGGCTTGTGCCGCCAAGGCAGTGCCTGCCGCTAGGTGGCGCTCCGAAGCAGCACACCGGCGTGGAGTCCGTGTCTTTAGCAGCACTGAGCAGGAATGCCCCGCACATGTGCAGGACCTGCCCAGCACCTCCAGACTAGCCCTTGGGTCTTCGGAGCTCTGTGAGCTGAAACCTGTGAGGCACAGAGCCTTGAGCTCTTCCTCAGGAGGCCTGGGGTCCCTGTCTCCGGGCGGTGCCGGGTCCACAAGATCCAGACGCACAAAGCGAACAGCAAGATGCAGGCAGACACCGGGCCGGGTCCTCAGCTCTCCTCGCCCTGTCCTGTCATTCCCTCGATGTCCTTAGGCTCTGTGAGGGCAACTGGCTGACCCCTCACACTCTGACCCACTCGTCCTGGGCAGTGACACTGGGGCGTCCGTGTTCCGGAGCTGCTGTGAGCCCTGTGTGAAAGCAGAACCGAGCTGTGGAGGGCCCAGGCCCCTTCCCAGCACTGCCCTGGCGCCCGCAATCCTTCCTGGTCCCTGTTGCTGCTCACCCATGTGCTAGGCCTGCCTGGGCAGTCTCTCTTCAGATGTCCCCTAGCCCTGCAGTGGCTGGGGCTGCCTATCCATGTCTGGCTTTAAAACTCCCAACTCTGGGCCTCACCTGATGCTTCCCTGATCAGAGACCTTACAGCAGAGGAGCCATGGGCCACATACTCTGAGGCCTCTCTCCTGTCTCCTGGACAGACAGGGCCACAGGGTCTCCCTCAGGGAACCTCTTCCTCCATCTCACAGAGGGAGGGAGGAATGGGGGAGGCAAGGGTGGAGGGAAAGGGAGAGTAAGAGAGAGCGAGGACTCTGGCAGACCCGGCCCTGCCTTCAGCCTCAGTCAGCCTCTGTGTCTCTACAGAGTCCTGCGGGCCTAAGGCCTTGACTATGATCCTGGGGACACAACTCAGCCCACAGCAGCACGCTGGCCATGTCCAGGAGATTTCCTGGCTGTGCAGCTGGAAGCTGCGGCCGTGCCATGGGAGGTGGGCGCTGCTCTGTGTCCCCAGGGCTGGAGAGCCAGGATGGGCCGCAGGGATGGGGCATGGGTGTGGACTGTGGGGACCAGGAGGGCCTCGGGGAGGTGGGGTATGGCTGCTGGCTCCTGGCAAGGACCCTGCTTTCCCCGCCACACTGTGAAGCCCCTGATGCTAGGGGCCAGGAGTGGGCAGCCCGTGGAGGCTGGGGTGGGTTTGTTTCCGTCCTGGCTTCTGGACCACTCAGCACATGGGACGGCCTCTGCGTGTTTTTGTCAGCTTTGTCACATCCCCTGAACTTTTTTCCTTTGGGAGATTTGAGCTGAGAAACTATTAAAAATAATGAGAGTTCAGTAAGGCAGCCAGTTACAAAATAAATGTACAAAAATCAATACCTTTCCTATTTTCAACAGTAGCCACTTAGAGAAGATAATGGAGAAGAAAGATCTCGCTTTCAGTGGAGACGGCAACATTTATCACCCCGAAGCCAACTCCTAGGAGAGACGGATGTAGCCACCCTTCCTCCTCCTCGCCTGGCCGTTTCTTGTGAGTTGATCTTCAGCCCTGTACCAGACTGCAGAGCTCTCCAGGGGACCAGCGATGGGATGGATGGGGGAGATGACGGGGGACAGCTGAGTGGGTGGGAAGGGAGGACAAGTGCACTTGTGCGGAGGACAGGACAGTGCCCCGGGCCTGGGCAGCTCCACTCGGCTGAGGTCTGCGCTGCTCACCTGCACCTGCTCTGGATGGGCAGTCCCAGGTGTCAGCACCTCGCAGGTGGGAGCTGACCCAGGACAGCATCACCGTGGCTCAGCTGAGTCTTCTTTGTGGAGGCCTCACCTGCGAATGGGCTCTCAAACACTGGTGCAATTGAAACTGCTGCTGCTCCAGCCATTGCTCCACAGTTTAGAGGAGGAGGCTTACTACCTGAGTTCTGTCTTTGCAGGAGGAAGTTTTTTTGGTCTGAAACCTGCAGAAACCCATCTTAACAGCCCAAACTTGGCCACCAGAACATTCCTGGGCTAATTTCTCATTTGAGGGAAATGCCATGCACTGGTTGGCATAGATAGGTAAAAACTAAACCAGTACTTTTTTTTAGAGGTGGGACAAGGCTGGTTGGATTAAAACAAAGCACACTATCCCTACCCTGAACCCCTAGGTTGGGGTAAACCCCTTTCCCCAAACACCTGGAACCTGTACAGGAGGAAGAAAAAGATGTTAGGAAGACTGACCTGGTGTCCTCGTTGGGCGAATGCTGAGTTCATCCTTGAGTGCCCCCTCCAGTCCACTCTGACACTTGTGGTGTGGACAGAGCAGTCCTGTCTCTTCCAGGGGTTCTCCCAACTGGACTGACCCCACTGGGCCTGTCCAGGATAAGTGGGGACCCCTGTGCCATCCTGGGCCCTGCCATGAGCCAGACCAGGGTCTCCATGGTGCTGGCTCCAGCTCCCTTGGGCCTGGCCAGTCACTGCTAGAGAGCAGTCCTGGTGCACTGTGGACCTGAGCGCTGGGGTGTGGCAGGATGAAGAGTTAGAGGGGTGGACACACGCAGCAGGTCACATAGCCCAGCACAAGCAGGCTACAGATGGGGCCAGGGGCCTCGTGGAGGCTCAGGGACGCCTGTGCTGGGCTTTGGCTATCGGCACAGAGGGGAGGCGGCCCCAGGGCCCTGGGAGTTGAGGGGCAGGAAGGGGAAGAGGCGGCCCCAGGGCCCTGGGAGGTGAGGGGCAGGCTGGAGAAGGGGTGGCCCCAGGACCCTGGGAGTTGGGTAGGATGGGGAAGAGGTAGCCACTGTGAGCAGGAGGCCAAGTCAAGTGACAGGCATGGTGGTGCGGGACAGGGCCACAGGCGGGTGGCATCTTGGGTCTCTGTGCAGCTGAGGCCTCCAGAGAGGCTGAGGCAGGAACTGCAGTCTCCTCAGACACCGCACAGGGGTGCTGTTGCCCAGGCCTACACTGGAGCCAGGGCCCCACCGCTGACCCTCAGTGAAGAAGACTGGGACAAAGCTGGACCACATGTGTGCCATGTGCCTGAGCCATGGTGCAGATGGTGCAACAGTGACCAGTCCATCTGACCCAGGGCAGGCCTGTCCTCTTGATCACTGGACACAGTCACCTCCTGTGAGGAGGTGGCTCTGTGGCTGCTTGGGTCAGGTGTGGTAGGTGCATGCCTATAATCCTAGCACTCTGGGAGGCTGAGGCAGGAGGGTTGCAAGTTTATTTATTTATTTATTTTTTGCAGTACCAGGGATTGAACTCAGGACCTTGCACCTGCTAGGCAGCCGCTTATTACACAGAGCTATATCTCCAGCCCAGGGCTGCAAGTTTAAACCCAGCCTGGGTATCTCAGTGATTGAAATCCAATCTCAAATAAAAAATGAAAAGCTGGATGTGGTGGTGCATACCTGTAATCTCAGCTGTCTGGGTTACTTTTGTTGCTGAGACAAAAGGGTTTATTTAGCTCATAGTCTGTGGAGGTTTCAACCCAGACTCAGCTGTCTCCAAGGCAGAGAGGCACATGGCAGAGGGCAGCAGTTCATGGCAGAGAAAGATAGCAAAAGCAACAAGAGCAAAAGGGAGGAGCGGTGGCCAGCAGTGTCTTTCCCTCCCTTACATTGTATGCAAACTGTCTGCCCCAGGGCGGGTATAGCACTCACCCCCATCATCCCAATGTCGACCCTGGGATCAATCATAAACTCTAGAAGCTGCCCCATGACTGAATGAGGCTTGAGGGGAACATCCAGACACAAACCGTAACACCAGCACTCTGAAGGCTGGGGCAGGATGATTTCTTGGGAGTCCAAGGTCAGCCTGGGGACTTCCTGGAAGAAGGTGGAGTAGTGAGCAGCAGAGAGCCTCTGAGGTTTGGGGTCCTGATGCTGGAATACAGCAAAGTGAGGGAGAGAAGAAGGAGGGAAGTGGGTCCCTGGGACCCAGGAAGGATCTGAAGTAAGAACTGAAGCCCATGGGGAGAGTGAAGAGACAGACTTCAAGGAAGAGGGAGGAGGTGGCAGGTGGCACCTTCTCCCTGAGTTGGGACTCACTGTGGGCGAGTGGCGGTTCAGACTGGTACACTCACAGTAACTACTGTGGCCTCTACAGAGAGCACACCAGTAGGATAGAGCAGTGTATGCAGTAGACTGCAGTGGCTGTGAGTTATTTTGGTTCAGGCGCTCCCCAGAAAGGGCAATTAGTTAGCAGCCACCTTGGAGCAAGGCCAGCTGAGCTGGCAATTCAGAGCAGCTGGGAGTAGTTCCATCTAGCGGCTCCCAGTGTTGGGGTGAGGCTGCCAAGTTCAAGTTGTCGGGAGGTCAGGGAGCCGAGTTCAAGCTGGCAGGAGGCGCATGGACTGCTGCAGGCTGAACAATTCAGGTTCCAGTCTTACCACCGGAAACTAGCCCGAGCTTCAGTGGAAAGGGAGCAGCAGGCATGCTGGGATGATCCCCTGCCCCACGTAAAGCTACAGCTGGTTTGCTGGGATTGATCAGCTGGGATCTGGACTCTGTCTGCCCACAGTCTATCAGTGGCAGCAGAGACACACCTTGAGGTGCACATCCTAAAATTATTATTTTCTTCTTTCTTTTTTGTTTTTGTTTTGCTTTTCCTTGATTGTTTGTTCTTGTTTTAATGAATGTGTAGATGGCTTCTAGTTTTCTTTATTGATGCTGCTGCTCTGTTCTTATTTCTATCTCTTCCTTTGCTCCTTCCCTCCTGTGCTGTGCACCAGTTCCCCAAGCTTTACATGACCCGCCTGTGCCGCCAGCCTGGCTTCCTTCTCTGCCTCCTCTCCTATTTCTCCACCCTCAACCTTTAAAATTTTCTCCCTTAGGGTAAAATCCCATACTGAGGGCATATTCACTGTATACAATTTTCTGGTTTGTTTTAGATTTTATTATACAATCACAAATCTAGTTCATGTGGTTAAAGGTGGCGAATGTATAGTTACCAGTTTGTTGTTTTCTAGGCTGTGTTTGATGCTGTTGTTGTTGCTGCTAGTACTTTAGTCAAAGAGACACACTTGTGCTAACCAGCTGTTCCTCCTGGTGTCCAAGACTGAGATTGCTTAGGGGCCACAGAAAATACCGTGGACCAGTGCCGGAGAACCAGGCGCTGGGCCAAGCAGGAAGTAACCTCTCATCCTCAATAAAATGGAGAGGTGGAATCTTGCAACAGACTCAAAACCCAAAATCCTGCTACACCTGAAAAGCACTACTTAGAATCAGTCATTTCCTAAGGGTTCTAATTACTAGCAATAAAACTGCTCACCATAGTCAATTTATAAGCATCAACCAGCAATCAAACTAAAAAAACAGAAAATCAGAAGATGCTTAAGCAAGATGTGACCCCAGCCTCCAGCTCACCAAAGGAAAATGCAACGGAAAACCCAAGGGAAAGTCACCCACCTGGACTCCGCAGCAGTAACAGTGGGAGAAACACGGCAGACGAACAAGGCTGTAGCGGCAGCCTGGGCTACACAGAGAGCTCAAGGCCAGCCTGCATTCCTTGGCGAGACCCTGTCTCAGAGAAAAAAGAAGAAAGAAAAAAACGAAGAAAGAAGAAGAAGAAAAAGAGGAAAAAGGAGGAAAAAACAGAAAAAGAAAAAGAAAGAAAAGGAAATGGACAAAAAGAAGAGAGAGCTGGGGTGCAGCTCCGTGGGGGACCCCTCTCGATTCTCAGTGCCACAAGCTGTTAGTCGGTCAAACAGGCACAGCTTGTGTGGAGCCTTTCTGTGATTCCACTGGTGTCAGGGAGGATATCATGCTGTCGTTTAACAGTTTAGACACCAGCAAATACAGCAAAAGCGTAAGCAGAATGAGGCTGGGCCAACGTCTCTCAGCATGTCCTGTTACCAACCCGAGGCTCAAGTTTAAAAAGAGTAAGATCAGTGATTTTTACCAGGTTGGCGAATATCAGTTTCAAATCGTATTTTAAAAATCCTACTTAAGACAGGAATATACATACAGAGATCTTAGGGATAAACTGCACAGAAATAGATGAGATAATATGAAAACACAAGAATGTTACTGAGAGACAAAGGGAAACAGGGATGCTTTCCAAAACACACGGATCTGAGGTGGGAAGACCCCAAAACATAGGGGTGTCAATAATTCCCATGTTCATTGTCGACTGGACACTCCATTAACTGTGCCAATATGTCCTGTCAGATTTAAATCACAGATATCCATGGGATGACAGTAATCTCCTGATTAAATGTTTGGCACATTTATTTGCAATATTGGTAAATATATATAGAAATTTTTTTGTGTGTGACAAAGTTACGTTCTGTTGTCCAGGCTGGCCATAAACTCCTGGGTGTAAGTGGTGCTTCTGCCTCAGCCTCCCGAGTAGCTGGGACTATAGGTGTTTGGTACCACACCCAGCTATTTTAAAATACTTTAACCCACTTAAGTACTTAAAAACACTCAAGTGGGTTTTAAAAATGAAGAAACACACGGTCTTGGTTAACAAAACCCAATCTAGTGGATGCTCAGCTGAGTGGCCTGGTCTGGCCCCCTGCTCTCTCTTCTCTGCGTCCCTTGGTGTTGTGCCCATGTCTGGCTGCAGGGGGCGGCAGGGTGTGAACCACTGACCTGCCTCGTGGGGATGGCAGCACTGTCTCTCTCCACCCCTCCATCCTCAGGTCTGTGTGCCCCTTAGTCTGCTCTGTGGTCTCTTGGCCAGTGTTAAAGTCTCTTGGCACACAGTGGCTCCTCTCCTGCGACACACTCACGTGAACACTCGCACACACTTGCACATAATCACGTGTGCACACACACTCACACGCTCACCTCCCCTGTCATTTCTGGGTGGCTCCTGTCCCAGGAGGACAGGAGGCTGGCATGTCCCCTCCAAATGCTCCAGGGCCAGCGAGAGGGCAGTGTTCTCCCCCAGGTGCCTCTCATAGCATCCTGATGCAGAGGAAGCCAGGCCGGCTGTCATCCGCCTGCAGAGGTGGCCTCAGCCCTGCACTCTGCCAAGGACTGGGGAGTGAAGATGGCTCCTGCCCGCCTTCCCCGTGCGTGGGGAATAACACTATTCCTGCAGCTGTGCGGGCGGGGAGGGAAGGCCCGGGAGGGTGCTGGGGGTGGGGCACGGACCCTGGCCCCCTCTGGTCTGAGGGAGCTCAGCACAGACAGTTCCGCCTTGCTGTTTGTCCTGGGAAACACAACTAATAAAACAGCTGTTTGGCCTGGCCTGCGTTGGGCCTGGCTCTGGTGCAGGCTGCAGTGGCCCCTTCCACCAAGGGCCTGAGTCCCTGCCACAAACCTTGTCATTCCTCAGGAGAGGGCAGAGTGCAGAGGTCTGGCCCTGCTCCCAGTTGCCGCACATGGGGTGCCCAGGCCACCGAGCCGGGGAGTTGGGGGCACTGGCAGGACTCCAGGAGAGCAGGGTGTGGCAACAACCGACTATGGAGCCACCTTCAGGCTGCGTCTCCGTGCTGGAGGGTGGTGGAATGTCCATCCCAGAGGAGAAGGCCCAGTGCTCGCGTCCCAGAGAAGCTGCTCCCGCTCAGCTGCAGCAGTCCAGACTGCAGGGCGGAGTCCAGGACTGGAGCAGTGCAGACTGTGACCTCCTCAAGCTGTCCTCATGGATGTGTGCGCACGTGTGTGTGTGTGTGTGTGTGTGTGTGTGTGTGTGTGCGCGCGCGCGCGCACGCACGGGCACACACGTGTCCCGCATCATCTGTGTCATCAGCATCTGCCCTCCATACCTCCTCCTCCGCTGGCAGGCCCTTCCATCTCCTCCCACCCCTGCACCTGGGAAGGCTGAACCAGTGGCATCTCAGCTTTGCTGTATTGTGTTCTCCTCTCCACAAGTGCGTGAAAGGTGACTCAGGACCTTGACATGGCCGGGAGGGCGGCTTCTCTGTGGCCCCTGCCCCACTTCGTGGCCTCCTTCCCCACCCTCCTCTCCTCTCGGGCCGAGGTCTAACTCAGACACTGCCAGTGCACATGTCTGGCCTTTCCAAGTTCCCTGTGTGACCCTGCAGCCGGGTGTGACCAGAGAGAGGACTGGACTCCCCGGGCTCCCTCCTGCCAGAGGCCTGGTCACTATTCCCAGGACGTCGCCCTGCGATGAGGCCTCTTCCAGCCGCCTCTGCCTGCATTGCACCTCCACGTCCGGGGCCCTCCAGTTGGGGAAGGGTTAACCCCTCCTGCTGTGCGCATTTCTCTGCTCTGTGCCTTTCTTCTTCTGCCTGCGGCCCCCTGCCGTGCGCCAGCCTGCGCCTCTGCCAGCGCCATCAATTTTTCAGCGCTTCCCTCATTGCTCATTACAGTCAGGCTTGCACCCCAGCCGCCCGCGCCCCGCCCTCATCCTGCCGAGCCCTCCAGTCTCAGCCTGCAGCACACAGTGAGGCTCCCACCAAGGTTAGTCACAGGATTAATCCTGGCCAGGCCGGCTTCCTGAGCAATTCCACCAACACGCTCGGGGGCCGGCCTGCAGAAGAGCATCCAGCCTGGCAGCCAGGATTGCCCTGGGCTCTGCAGCCTGCCCACGGCTGCCTGGCACAAATGGGCATGCTGGGCACAGAGCCGTGGGCACCAGGGAGCAGCAGAACAGGAGCACGCAGGAAACCGAGTCTCTTCAGTAAGGATACAGGACCTCACGATGAAGTTATCTTTAGATACCAAAGTGGGTGGTTGTCATAGCAATTTGTGCATTATTAAGAGTTCATCCTGACAGCTAATCTGATAATGAGGCTGGCTCATTATCCAGTCGAAGGGAGTCGGCATTTGTTTCCTTTGGGCTATGGGCATGGGGTGCAGGGGTCCCTGCTGCAGCCTCCTCTGATCTGTGGGGACAGAGCAGTGGAGGGCAGTAGGCTGAACTCCTGGGACTGTGGCCCAGCAATGCCTCATCCTGGTGTAGGTTGGGCTTGTGAGCTGCTTGTCCCAGCCAGGCCTGCGGCAGAGAATCCTGCTCCCGGGGTGCAGGCAGCTGCTGCTTCCCTCAGCACCTGCTTCTCCGGTGCAGTCAGTCCTGAGGCAGGAGGGAAGAAATGAAGACAGGCAGACAGCACACAGGGAATCATAACTAAATTCTACCTTCAAGAAGACCGCAGCTTCCGGGACTCAGGGGAGTCACCCGAGGCGCCCGCATCCACACTCCTTGGTTAAATTTGGGCTCCTTTGCTCGTCACCCAAATTCCTTAGGATACCGAAGTCCATGGCTGGCTACGGAGAGAGCACAGTGCGGGAACCTGAACCTCAGACAGAGTGCAGCTTGACAGAATCCAGAGTGCCTGCATTTTCCACCTTAAAGAAACAACAGCACTGGGCCTGAAGCTTTAACACTGGCCAGGCTGGCCGGGGGTCTCCGCCCTCTGAGGAGCACAGACGTTTCTGGTCCAGGGAATGTGCGGTCTCCCTTCCTGCTCTGTTCTCTCCGAGTATGCACATTTACTGTTCCCTGTCTCATCCTGAAAGCTCTCTGGGAGAGGAATCCGGGACCTGCAAACCTATTCCACCGTGGGAGCCTCAGGTTCCTGTCTCAGCTTCCGGGATCCTAGGCCCTGCCTGGGGGCAGTCCCTGGGGTGGCCCTCATGGCCAGATGGCACCTTGTCCCCTGTGATTGTGGTTTGATAGCCGCTCTGATATCCCAGGCTTGCTGCAGCTTTGTGAATCCCGGTCAGGGCATGTGGCCCCGCTGTCTGGGGTTCAGGTGCTGGGTGACACTCTTGCTCTGTGGTCCGATGTCCTGTGACGTTTAAGCCCATTTGAGGACCTTTGCCATTGCTTTCTCTTCTCAGCTTGGATTTTTCACGGGTGGTTGTAAAGGTCGATTGGACTCAAGTTCAGATTTCAGGCTGTGTGTGATTTTCATCCTTTTCTTGACTTTTAAAATTAAGCTGCTTTTCATTTTGCTCATCATGTGGCTCAGAGAAGCAGCTGCTGCAGAGGAGCGGCGGAAAGCGGCAGCACCCAAGCCACAGGGTGCCCTCCAAGGGCTTGGCGGTCTCAGCACATTCATTACAGCAGCATCGGGCTGCACAGGACCCCAATCGCCTGCCACGCCCTGCCCTGCTGTGCCCCCACTCCTGCAGCCGGAAGGTCTCGTGTTCAGCAGGTTCTCAAAGCAGGGTCCTTGGCATTAACTCACTGGGATTGGAAATGAGACTGCAGCGGCCCCTTCCCTAAAGGCAAATGCACAGGTTTTCCCATGGGCTTTTCTGTCTGTTTCACTTAATAGAGTTTTTCCTTCTCCCTTTTTCCTTTTGAAAAGTAACACAGTGATATAGCAAGGCTGTCTGTGAGCAGGGAAATGGCCACTCCCATCTCAGGGACGCCTGTGTCCTGCAGGCCTCCGAGTGTCTATGTGTGTCTTCCTTGCACGTGCATGTGCACAGTCCCTCTGCAGCCACACTCGGCAGCATCCTACACAGCCTGCTCTTCTGGCCTCCTTCTCTATGCAGATGCCCTGGCTGTGACTGTATAGCTCCGCCATCTTCCCGAGCTCATGGGCAGCACTCGCTTTGTGCACATGGGATAGCACACTCCATGGCTTCGAGCAAAGCTGTATCTGCTGCTCCTACCCAAGAACCTTTCTGTCCTCAGACTTTAGGAGCACGGCCTGGTAAATCTGCAGCAGGCTTTGGGGACACAGACACAGTCAGTATTTTTTATTTCCACTTTTAGCCATAGGGGTAGCCTATTCTAGTTGGGGGTTCCAAAGCCGGGATCTCAAGGGTGCTACTTTATTGGGGGAACGTGGCAGTAGAGGCAGGAGTAGCAAAATGAGACAGAAGAAAAGGCAGCCAATAGAGGGGGTATTATGAGACTGTCAGCACCATAGGCCACTGCAGTTAAGCCCACTGGGCACTGCAGGGCGCAGGTATAGAGCCCACCTTTGAGTTACCACCCAAGAAGGTGCGAACCAGAGAGGCTACTTGGTGTCAGGAAGTTCAAATCTCATCCCCCTGCACTTCTGCTCTTCCTTATGGGGCAGAGAAGGCCTCAGCCCAAGAGAGAAGGGTACCAGGAGTGGGTTGGGCAGTTGTGTGCTGAGGCAGAGAGGAAAGGGCAGGGTGGTGCCCCCTTGGCACGTGCCACACAGCTGGAGGCCAGTGTCCCAGATTCATGCCCACTCTCAAGAAGAGTAGTAGACACATACCAGCATGAGGAGCCTGAGGGGCAGATTCCATTCCCAACTCTTTCCTGTTGACTGGTGGCCTGGAAAGGATGGAGTCATCAAGCATTTATGTTTCCTCTGTTTCCTCATGTACCTCAGGGTGGCTTTGACAGTTTAATGAGGATTCCTGGTTTGGGAACAGGGGCTTCAGAGTACCACGTGACGACCAGTCAGTAGACATCGTAGCCACCCCTGGCCTGATGCGTACACAGGATCCTATCCAGAGCTCACCACTCTCAGCAGCACCGAGCCTCTCCCCCCAAAGTCATGCAAGTTACTGTGGTTCACGAACTCTGTTTCTCTATTCTGGAAAAGATGGCCATGTTCATGTTTGTGCAGGAAAGGTGGCCATGGTCATGTTTGTTACCCAACACAGAGTTCACAGACAAAACCAAAATTTTGCCAAACATTTCTGTTTGCAAACCAAATTGTTCTCAAACAAATATGTTTGTGAACTAAGGTACCACTGTATTCTCTAAAACCACTGAAAGTCAAAGTCAAAGCAATCTAAATGGCATCAAAATGTGGAACACTAAGACAAACAAAGTCATTCTGGGAAATCTTTCATTGCAAGAGCATCAAACCCTCTAACCCTGCAGTATCAGGACCACCTTCTTTACTTTTCTGAGCAGCCTGAACTTTGGAGTAAGAAAGAGACTCAACTTCACTTAGTTTATTGTTTCCAGCACTTTTAGCCTCAGACCCTATTCTTCAATGAGAGTGGTTCTCAGGCTTGTAAAACAAAAGCAGAGTATTCCTCAGGTGGGATTTGGTGGGAACCAGGCCCGCCCTCGGGGCCTACACACCCACCTCCAACAGGCTCATCCCTGGCAGGCCATAAGGGTACAGCTTGGCAAAAACTGGTCTGGTTGCTTCACTCTCAGTGGACCAAGGAAGAGCTGGCACCCTCTGACATACCATGTGGGGCTGCTTTAAATGGGTCCAGGGAATGTAGGCAAAGCACTTTGGGAGGAAGAAAACACCCAGAGGGGGCTCCAGGGCCCTGGCTCAGAGAGGGTGAAGCTGTGGAGACCCAGCCCTCTTGCTCAGAGTTGTACCCAGATTCTTCTTTGACACCCTTTTCCTCCACCCGGAGCCCTCCTCTGAGCCCTGGCCTGGTCCTGCGTTTGTGGTCAGCTCCCTGGCCATCTAGACAGCCTGCCCCGCCTGTGGCCTCTGCTCTCAGCTGCAGAGCCTGGCTGGGCCTCTGCCTCCCTTTGTGTTCGTTAGTGTTTGTCTGTGGAGTTGGGTATGCCTGTGTTTGCTGCATATACATTTATAACAGTCATTACTTCCGGCTGAACTGTTCCCTTAACCAATATGGTACGACCTTCTTTGCCTCCTCTGATCAATTTTGGCTTGAAGCTCACTTTATCTAAAAATTAGGAAGCTCTCCTTGTTTTCGGGTTCCTGTTGCATGGAATGTGGTTTCTCGTCCTTTGATTTTTAGCCTATGAATTTCTTTTGGGTTAAATGTGTTTCTTGCATACTGCATGTTAGGAGAAAGGAAAAGAAGCAAAGGTCCGAGCTCACAGGACAGGTTTACTCCAGCACAAACCCGAGAGGGATGGCTGTGTCACAGAGAGCAGACCAGCAACTCTCATGAAGGCTGTGGGGTCTTCACAGGGTCCCGAGCATGGGAAGGGGGGCTGCGGAGTTCAGTACAGGGGAGCTGCGGCTCTGCCGGGACAGGTCTGAGGGTGTTCAAGTAGTGACATGCCGCTTGTCCAGAGCCTGGCTGAGCAATGACTGGGAATGGCAGAGTGGCTAGGCTTCCTGGGCCTTGTCCCCACGAGGATGCACCTGCAGCAGGTGTACAAGCTCGGGGGGGGGGGGACAGTTTAACAACAGTGGCCTCTGCTCAGACCAGGGTGGTGGTGGTCAGATCCCTTCTCACATCCACCATGTTTTGTTTTTAGAGTTGTTACCGAAAGGTACTTACTTGTCCTGTGGCTACATTAATTCCAGCTGTTGACCCCACCCTTCCGCTCACTTCTCACCTGCTCGCTACGTTCATCCCTTCAGCCTCTGGGTGTTGTTGGTTTCCTTGTCTTCTTCTCTGAGGGCTGGTTGGGTGCCTTTGTCCTTGAAGGACCTTATTTCTCCATCAACTTTGAAAGATAGTTTTGCAAGATATTTTAGTCTAGGGTGGAAATTGTTTTCATTTAAGGTTTGAAACACTTTCCTCTAAGCTCTCCTGGCTGCCAAGGTTTGTGTGGAGACATCTGCTGAGATTCTAATGGGTTTACCTGTATAAGCATCTTGTTGTTTTTTTCTCTAAAATCTTTTAACTCAATATCTCAAGGTTAACAAAGCTTAATAGCAATATTGGTAAAGCTGGAAAGGTTGGGGAAGAGTAAAATAAAGGAAGGAAAGTTTGAGAAATATAGAAAAGGAAGATGAGAAGGAAGAGAGAAAAATGAGGCAAAGGATTCTCTGAAGGAGTAAAAGGAAAGTAACAGAATTAGATAAACGTGTTGGAAAAGAAAAAGCAGGAGAAAGAGGAAAGAATAAAAAGCAGAGAGTAAAATAAAGAGGACAGAGAAAAAGAATGACAAAGAAAAAAGAAGAAGAAAAACAAGGAAACCACACTTAGACCCCCAAAAATCAACAAAGAAGAAGAAAGAAAAGAAATGGGTCCAAGCAGCCCCTCCGTGTCTGTGAGTGGGCTTCTCTCCAGGCCTGCGGTGCTGGAATCCCCCAGGGATTGGCAGATTGGCCTCATTGTTTGTGTGACACGGGGCCCTGCCCCCGTCCTGCTAGGGGTGGTTGGCCAGCCGTGTTTTCCATAGTGCTCTCAGGTTCCCTGTCCCACTGAGAGGAGGGGAGAAGCTCAGAGCAAGTGCAGGCAACAGGGACAGGGGTCTGTCTGGGCAGGCTTGGATCTGCCTCAGTGCTGCTGGCAGCTTCTCAGTGGGGCCCTGACATCCAGCCCTGATGCAGGGGGTCTCTAGCCGCTTACTGCCCACTCACAGCCCCGCTGCTAGAAGTCACCCTCCTACCATCCCGTCTACAAGGCCCACACGCACTCGAGATGGTGTGGTGTCTCTCTCTGTGTCTGGTTTGTGTCTCTTGGCACGAGGCCCTCCAGGGTCCTCCCTGGGGTCAGGTGAGGCCATTTTCCTTTTGGCCAAGCAGAGACCTGTGTCACTCAGTGATCTGCTGGATCTGCTGATCCCTCCTGTCCAAGGTCCAGATCCTCCCACGAGTGTCATGTGTCATGCGTCACACCCTGCTGGTCACACCCTGCTTGTGGTCATAGACAGCACCCCCATCCTGTTCCCCCAGGGCCCCTGGGTCATCTGGATCCACGTCCCAGGCGGGCTGTTTCTGTCTATGTGGCTCCTCGTTGGTAAGAAGGTGGCTGTGACCAATCAGTAAGATCAGTGCTGGCCTAGACTGACAGCCACATCGGCCTGGACAAATACTCCCATGGCCAATGTCTTTGAGATGCCTGCCGGCGGGGCCGGAACCAGCAGTGAACAGACTTCTTTTGGGCCGTGTTCGTGGCAGAGGACTCAGCCACAGTGAGCCCTGGGTGCCTGCGATGCTCTGTTCCCATCCCTCCCTGGACCTCCAGTTTCCTCTCACCCATGACCCACAACTTGGATGTGCATGTGAGTCGCTCCTTTCCTGACCCCCCCCCCCATGTGGCTGATGAGCACTGAGCCGTGGGCACAGAACTGAGTAAGGACAGTGCTATCACCACCCGCACAGCCCGCAGCCCAGCCCCAGCCAGCCGCACCCAGTGCCTGCCCAACCCCCACAGTGAGGGTGACTGACCCCCATGGCCAGTGCAAGGCCTCGCATCCTGTTGCTGTACACAGGGGCCACTGTGCTTTTCAGAGACAGAAACACGACACTGCTTCTCCAGGGACCGGCAGAGGGGCACCTGTGGCCTCCGTGTTGGTCCCTTTGCGTTTTCAACCGTTGAGCTCAGGGTCGTTCAGATGTATGCTGCAGGGGCAGCTTGGATCCTGAGCAAGGGAGACCGTGGACAGCCACCCACCCATGAGGGGCACAGTAGACAGGAAGGAAGAGAGGGACGGGGTGGGGTGGCCCGAATTCTGCTGCAGAGAATGATCCCCAGATTCCTGCACTCCCCTTATGCACCTCTCCGACGTTAGGACAGACATAGCAGCCAGGGTGCTGGGGACCCTGCAGACGCAGGGGAGGTCTGCGCTTGGCGGGGCACAGCCGCAATCTCCTCAGAGGCCATGGTTTCTGCAGCTTCTTTCCACGGCACTGCTTAGATGTGGAAGGGTGATGTTCATTGGTTTTGGTTTTCAAACATGGTCTTGCTTTGTAGTCTACGCCAGCCTTGAGCTCACTCTGTACCCAGGCTGTTCTTGAACTCACAAATCTCCTGCCTCTGCCTCAGAGTGCTGGGCTTGCAGGTGTGTACAGAGGGCCTGGGGAAGGGAGACAGTTTAGAATGTGTTTACATTTCAGTCCCTTAGTGTTACCACAGTGACTGCCTTGTTGGAGCTGATTATGACAGAACACAGCCTGCAAGTTCCCTTCCAATCCTGCAGGGTGGGGGTGGGGTGGAGGGGAGACTCTGGACAAACACCCTGGAGACCTGGGGCAGAATGCCTTTTCCCCAGGAGGCCGGGATTGAAGGAAGCGAGCGTGTGGTGTGGGGAGCTCACCCGCTGATGGTCCAGGGAGGGACTGGGGGCGCCAGAGAGGCAGCCGGAGCGTGAGTGCTGCATCTGGTTCATGGACAGAGCCAGGGAGGTGGCTGACTGTGCAGCTGTGTGAGAGTCCGGTAGAGAGGTCCCCACACCTGACTTGAGCATGGCATAGAGCCACAGGCTGAGCCCCAGGGCCACAGGCCAGGCAGGGGTGACTCAGCACAGCTGTGGAGCCTGGTGATCCGCCTGGCTGGATGGGGACGTCCCAGCTGGCACCGAGGGGAAGATGAGCTGTGACTTGTCTTCGTTGGAGGGTCCGGGGAGGACAGCCTGAGACAAGGGTTCCTGGACGGGTGTTTGTGGGGGTGCCCAGAAGCAGACACAGAGGAGTGGGAGCTCTAGTCAGGGAGGAGCGAAAGCGTAAAGGTGGCACCAGGAGCCATTCCTGCTGTGAGGCTAAGTTTCTTGGGGCTCCAGGAGGAGGGGAGCAGCAGAACACAGACGCCTGCAGCCCACCTGTTCTCCCGGGGCCACAGCTCCAGCAGTCCCTGAGCTCAATGCCCCACAGCTTGGTGGGGGAGAGCCGGGAACAGGCAGCAGGTGCAGCACAGGAAGCTCAGGCACTCCCTGAGGTTCCCGTATGCTCTATTTGAAGGATGAGGCGTGAAGACCACCTCATGTCTGTCTGGTAGACTGGGATGAACGTGCATGCGGGGTCAGACTGGGTCCCTCCTGCCACCTCTCTGCTTGTGGCTCTTGCACCTCCAAACCAGGGCTGCTGGCAGCGGCCAGGTACAGAGGGACTGGCAGGAAAGGCCCTGGAAAGCATGCTCAGAGAGGCCACTGCCCAACTCTGGGGCCAGGTCTCCTGATGCATCATCTTCTGCACCCCTCACACTCCTTCAGCAGTACCCGGAGCTTTTCCCTGCAGGCCAGCCAACCCTGTGGGCCAGTGTGACGATGCCCTGGTCACCCACACTGGGAGTGATTCTGACTCCGGGCTCAGTGGTGGCTGGTGAGTGGTCCTGTCTTCACCTGTGTACTCTGGTGATTCAGCTGCTGGATCGGAGCTCTCGTTTGGATTTGCAGGCAAGGTAGGGCTGAGGTCTGTGTGTGGGCGCTGCAGCAGCACAGTTAACTGACACACTGGTCATTTGATAGAGCACACAAATGAACTTGGCCATCAGCGGGGGCCAGGCCTGGAAAGCACATGCAGAGAGGTCACTTCCCAACTGTGGGGCCAGGTCTGCAGGAAGAAGAAAGTACACAGGGCTCAGTTAGGATGCAAAGACCCTTGTCCTTTCTCCTCACTGTGGTCCGCCAGCTCTGCATGTGGATGCTGTCTGCACCCAACTTCTGCCATGGAGACGCCCGCATAAGCAGCGTGGATCCCAGCTCCTCCAGCTAGACCTGCAACTGAGCATGTGGAGCTTTGTTTCTGCTGAACATTTCTTGGGGTGCTTAGTAGTCAGGAGTCATGTGGTGCCTGACATCCAAAGGCAGTCTCAAAGTGAGTTTTGAAAAATGTCTGAAAACTCATGCTTGTTTCAGGGGCTTGGGTACTACCTCCAGGTGCCCCACCTCTCAGCGCTAGGAAGGGCACAGTGATTCTGCCCTGAAAGTGGGGGGTGTTGCCAGTCAAGGATCAGCTGGGGCTTGGAAGAACGTGGGATGACTGGGGTGGGTGAGGCTGCTCTTACTCTGAAATCCTGTAGCGCTCACAACAGGATTTTTTTTTTTTTTTTTTTGCTGTGTTTCATAGTAAGAAATGACTTTTGCCCCTCTGTTCCTAACCTGGATGGGTACACACACACACACACACACTTTTGCTTAAGTCAAGCAGTTTCATGCCCATCTGGTCTGGGGTCCTGGGAAGCAGATCCTGAGACAGGACTCAGATGTGGGAGGTAAAGCCAGGAGGGACAGCAGAGGCGTTGGGGTGGAACCGATTGTGGTGGGGAGCTGTCCACCCTCACAGGACATGGGGACAGCGGACATAGCTGCTCAGAGTGTCCAGGACTCACCTGGTGTTCACATCCTCCCAGTGAATGGGGTGTGAGCCATGCGTGTCCAGCAAAGCCTGGCCTCTGCATGGGAAGCCTCCGGGGGATCCTGTTGCCCCTCTTTGCTGGTCCAGTGCTCTATCCCTGTACTGCTGGTTGGTGAGTCCAGCCTTATCCTGCTGGACCCTGTAGAGCAAAGAGGAACTATCTCGTGCTGTGTGTAAAATATATACTAGAGCTAAAGTGTGGAAGCAACAAGGCTTCCTCTTTAAAAATAATTTTTACCATAATATTAAGAAAGGGCAAGGGCTCACAGGCTGTGTTAGACAAGGACCCTGGACCACGGGTGCTCATGACCCATGAGAAGCAACTGACTTCCTAAGTTTTTAAATCAGCAATTGCTGGGAAATAACGCAGAAGGACTTTTTTGTCTCAATCATCAGACTAAGCCCTTCCCACCTTGATCTCTTTCTCCTGGTCACCTGCAAAAGGGCTGCTGCTGCAGACCAGGAGGACCCTCAACATGGCCCCCTGATGGGTCTATGCATGTTGGGGTTTTCCTGCTCAGTGCTTCCCCAACCTGCTGGCGATGGGACCACTGCCCTGAGGAGACACTGCAATGCCATGGGCTGCAGCTCCGGGATGACTTCCCCAAGAGACTTGGAGTCAGACGCTGCTGGGTCCCCAACCACAAACCCTATGAGATAAGAGCCTGCTGGGGTGCTCAGCGGCTCTGAGTGTGGTCACAGGGTAAACCCTCACACAGCAACTGATGACTGAAGCATGTAGCCACTCAGCGCTCTTCTGCCAGGGAGCGAGCTGCATCTTAAGGCCCCAACCCCATCTGTCTGGGGAGGCTCCTCCGGGGTGCTCGGTTCCCACTCTCTGCCCTGGGAAAGGCAGCTCCTGTGGCCAGAGGAAGGCGCTGGGTAGAGATGCAGGTGCAGGCATATGGACGTCAGACCTGAGTCCTGACAGTGAGAGTGAGGGGACACTTGGGGCACAAGGCTTTGCCCAGACGCCTCCTGAGGCACCCAGAAGTGCCCACCACCCACCATCCTGAACACAATAGATACTTTAAGGTTTGAACAGGTCAACATACATGAGAAATTTGGCTGTTACTTAAAAGTTATGGCAAAAAAGGTGGTTCGCTTCTTTGTCCTGCTTTATGGGGTTCTTTGCTCATAGGTCTGGCCCTCCAGGACACTGACTCTGGAGGAAGGGAAGGTAGGGTCCCACCTTTAAGCTTTGCTGTCTGCCCTGCTCTTTTACTGGGGTCTAAATTTCTTGGGCCAGCGGAGCACTGCCAACCCTCTGTGACACAGGCTCAGGGGCTCTCTTGGATGTATCTTAAGCTCCTCTGTGGGTCCCTTTGAGGATTCCTGAGGCACCGATACCTGCCCCAGCTCCTGTCACCTGGTGGGCAGGCCAGTTGGGGCACAGTAGGGACAGGCCTGGTCTGTCACTGTCTGGACAGTGAGGTGTGGCTCCTCTCCAAGCACAAGCCATGCCCAGGTGCACATGGGGTGCTCCTGGGGTCCAGACTCCCTGTCTTTCAGTACCCAAATCTTTCCTTGATACCCGAAGTTCTCACATGGCTTTGAGAAGGGAGTGGTCCCCACCTCAGCGGGGGATCAGTGCTGTTTCACCCATTGCCTTCCTGTCAGGAACACAGCCACATCCTTGTGTCTGGCATGGGGGACTAGGACAGGCCTTGCCCAGTGTCTGCACACAAAGACAGTGCTGCAGTGTGAGCAGCAGGTGCCCTGACACACGACCCCCTCTTCCTTGGTGCTGAAGTGGAGCACCAGAGTGGAGGCCCAAGGACAGGGTTTCACAGGAATCTGGGCTTGGGAGGGAGAGAAGGGTGCCTGTGTCCCAGGTGCCGGCACAGAGGAACCCACACAAAGAGTGGAACAGGAACCACACCAGTGTCTTCAGCAGACAGCAAGTAGGGGGAGGCTGGGGGGGTGGGCGGTGCGGGTAACGACACAGAAGCCCTGGCTGTCCCTGGGCTGGGCATGGCCTCTCCTTGGCAGGACTGGACCACCTCCCAGCGGGATCCCCTTATCCCCAGCAGCCGCACCCCACTTGCCTTTTCTGTGCATTGTGGCTGACTTGGGGCTCCCCACGGCCCCCTCCTTTCTTCTTCCAGCCATTTCCTTCTGTATCCACTACAAAGGTCAGAAAAACACATCAACAAGAAGAAGGACCCATAATTCCTGGGCTGATACAGGGGTGGGAGGTGGTGATGGGGAGTTGCTCAATAAAATGAAAGAGAATTTGAAATTCAGGAGGCCCAGCACAGCGTGTGGTCTGATCAAAGCCCAGTGCTGCCGGCTGTGTGGTGGGATGGAGAGATGCTGGGCCCCTGCTCGGCCTGCATTCTCCTGCCTCCTCCTCCTCCCTCTCTCCCAATGGTGGTGGGGTCTAGCAGTCTTGGGGTAGGGGAGAAGGCACAGGCAACCCACATAGTCAGGTGCCATGGCTGTGTCCCTGACCCCATCCACAGGACAGGAGCAGATCCTGTGGTGAGAACCTGGGAAGGGCGTCCACAGCGACCAAGTGCAGGGACATTGCAAATCCGCCCAGGTTTTTCTGAAGTAACTTGGAAAACACTGGAAATAAAAGCCAGTCCATCTGCAGAGTGGAGCCAGCTTTAACTCCTGTCCTTTCAGGCCCCGGCCAACACCAACCACCCTGACCTGTCCAGAGGGTGTCCAGGCGCGTTACATGCTCCACCATTGGCCCCTCTGTCCTCGGACCGTGGACACTGCCTGAGTCCACACGGAGCCAGCATTCCTCTCTGTCCATGTGGGACCTCACTTGCCTGCTATACAACAACTGCTCAGACATTTCAGAGGAGGCTTTTCTCCTTAGTTCAGTATCTGTTCTTTTCATAGTCCTCATACAACACGGGATCCTTCCAACGATCTAAGTATGTCCTGAGAACACAGCATCGTAGTATGGACAGAGGTTCCCTGATGCAGGAAACCCCACATGAACATATGTGCATGGGTGTTTGGCTGTCGAGGGCTCATCACACACAATGCATCGTGGGCACATGTACAAGACATGCATGTGCTGTGTGTGCATGGAGAGAGAAGGCGACATACCTATGTCTGTGTACATGGTTGTATGTGTATGTATGAATGCATGTGATTCCTTTTCTGCTTATTCCCGAGGAGTTTTGAGGTGACCTCCTCAAAAAGAGAACAGAGATGAATCCTTTAATAGTAAGTTCAGGACAAAAGGGAAGAATGCACAATAGATACTTTAAGGTTTGAACAGGTCAACATATGTGAGAAATTTGGCTGCTACTTAAACGTTACAGCAAGAAAGGGGGTTCGCTTCTTTGTCCTGCTTTATGGGGTTCTTTGCCGGCAGTAACTACTTTCCAGTTGCAGTGGGTAGAGGAACAGTAACTGGATTGAGGGGAAGGTTTTGCAAGTTTAGACCCAGCTGCCTATAGTGTGCTGGGTTGTCTTCCTTCGCCTGCTTTTCCTGTCTTCCTTTTATTTACTCAGCGATAGTAACAAAATGAGTCCTTTTTGTCAGCCGCTTTCCATGCTGTTGATGTAATAATGATCTGTGTGGCAGAGACATTCTTTCCATGGACCAAAGCCCCAGAGCAGTTAAGAGGGACTTGTCCTGGCTTTGAATATGCAGTGGATCTTCCCATTCTTTATCGATGGACACTGGAGCTGTTTGTACTTTGAGGCTTTTTATAAAGTTCCTGTGAACATTCTTCTACTGGTCTTTCTGTGAATGTATGTTTTCTTTCTTTTGAGTAAATAACTGGGGATTGTCTCAGAATTGTTTATTAGACACTCCATACAGTTTCCATTTGCATTTGCCAGTCCGTGCTCCTGTAGTGGTGATGGTGACTGATGGGGAGTTCCAGTTCCTCCACTTTCCCATCTTAGTTTCTATCTTGTTGCTGGGACAAAGTCCGCAACACCCACAAGTTAAAGAAGGAAAGGTTTATTTTGATTCACAATGTGTAGAGGTGTCAGTGCAGTCAGCTGGCTCTTAGGCAGGGTGGCAGAGGAGAAACAGTCCTAGGCATGGTAGGCAGGAGAAAGAGAGCAATCCAGGCAGGAGGAGGGATATATAGTGGTACCTCAGTTCATGAACTTAATTTGCTCCATTTCTGAGGATGATGACTGTGTTGTGTTTACTTCGGGGCGATGGCCAAGATCAAGTTTATCACCCGATGTGGAGTTCAAGACTGAAACAGAATTTTGCCTAATGCTTCTATTTTATAGCTGAGTTGTTCATGAACAGAAGTATTTGTGAACTGAGTTGTTACTGTATATATCATGTAAATCCTTCTAGGACACACCTACAGGGACCACCTCGTCTCACCCCGCTTCACCTCCCAGGGTCACACCCAGCTGTAAACCCAGCAGTGGACTCATCCAGAATCACAGACTCACGACCCAGCCCCACACACCCATGACCCAGCACCACACACCCATGACCCAGCCCCACACACCGATGACCTAGTCACTCCCAAAGTTCTCACCAATGAGCATGTGAAGTTCATGCAGGGGACATGTGGGGACATGTAGAGCCATTACACTATCAATCTTTCTCACTATTGTTGTAGGTGTGTAAGTGTCTTGTTGTGGTTCTAATTTGCATTGCCTTGATAACTAACGATTGTGAGCCTCTTCATGTGTGATCTGCCCATTGGGATTTCTTCTTCAGCACCGAGAGGCATGAACTGCTGTTGCTCAGAATAACATGTCAACTTCACACACACTATGTTGATGTAAAGAAGCCAGAGAGGTGGGCTGTAATCCCACCTACTTGGGAGGCTGATGCAGGAGAATTGCAAGTTCAAGGCCATCTGGGCAATTTACCAAGGCCCTGTCTCAAAATAAAAAATAAAAAGGTCTAGGAATGTAGCTCAGCGGGTGCAGCATCCCTGGGCTGCATCTGCAATATGACAATAACAAAAACAACAACCAGACGCAAAAGGGAACACAATGTATGATTTCGTTTTTTAAGAAGCAAACGACAGACAAGCCTGATACTCAGTGATTGGGGCTGGAATTGTGCAGCTGGGGGGGGGAGGGGCCTGAGAGAAGTGGGGGGCGGCTGCTGTTAGTCTGGAGCCGGGTGGGATTTCACAAGGCTGCTTGGTTTGCATCCTAAGCTCAGCCTGGTGGAGGCCCATGGCAGCGGAACCCCGATTCAGCAGTCAAAGAGGGTAGGGGAGGGAACCCGAGAGCCGCAGAGTCCTTGGCAGCTCCTCGGGCATAAGCCTTGGCTCTCCTGCTGCTTAGCCACGTGGCTGGTTTGGTTGTTCACCATGCATGGCCAGAGTTCCCTGGCAGAGAGGAGACCCTGACATTCACACTACATGTCCGGCTGTGTGGCCAGAGTAGCTGCCCAGCCTGTGCCATCCTTGGACACTACCGTAAGCGCAGCATTGGGCTGAGCCAAGCCTGTGGGACAGGTGCGAAGGCAGCTTCTTGTGGCTCGGGTGGGAGACAGCTCTTTCCAAACAGAGGCCATCTGGGGAATGTTGTTATGCCTGTCCTTCCACCCACCCTTCTTCTTTCCTCCTATCCATCTGCTCCTCCACCTGCCCCACTGCTTTCTGCTCCCTGGGCCAGTGCACCCCGTGAGCTGGGTGCCGGGCCACCTTGGGGTGCAGGCTCCACTTTCTCTTTCTGCTCCTGCCTCTGGCTCCCATCTCTGGTCAGGCTGCACAAACATTTCTGTTCCCTGGATGAACTGAGACTCTGCCCTTGAACTCCACATGTGAGCTGGAGAGAGCTGCACAGGGTGATTTCCCTCGATGCCCTCTGCCTTTGCCCAGGAAGGCACTGGCTGTGTGATCACCTTGCCCTGGTTTGTGGCCACGGCTGCCAGAGATCTGATGAGATCAGCTTCTTCCTTTTGGACTCAGAACAATCTTTCTCTTTTTCTTTTTTAAAAGATAGGGTCTAGCTATATAGTTCAGGCTGGCCTTGAACTTGCTATGTAGCCCAGGCTGGCCTCAAACTCAAGGCAATCCTCCTGCCTCAGTCTCCCAAATGCTGGGGTTGCAGGTGTGCACAACCACACCCAGCTTCAGAGAAAAATCTTGCATTACAAAACAGGAAAAACAAGAAGAGCCACATCATTGCAGTCAAAGTGGTGACTTTTACATCCACACCACACTTGAGCTACTTCTAAACCATCTTCCTTGACTATTCTCCACAGGATCCTGTCATGATAAGGTAGGGGCTGATTTATTGATGCCCACAGCAATCCTCCTGCTTCCCCTCCCCCAGTGACCAGTCTTTTAACCTGACCTTCACAGAGCCCCAACCAAGCAAAGGGTCAGCTGATCACCATGTAATTAGCTATGCAGTCCCAGGGTGCAGAGAAATTTCCCATCAACCCTTAGCATGGTGACTCCTGCACATCTGATAGGCTGGCCTAAAGTTAGGAATCTGGACAGATGGTGTTGGTGGAGGCTGGAGGGGGTCGATTCCCACAGGGAGCAGAGCCAGGCGAGGAGGACAGAAGCCCACAGAGGCCCAGTGACTCGGCTGGTGCTGCTGGCCAGGTTGACAGCAGTGCCAAGAATAAAACTGGAGAGAGTCATCCAGTGCCCGCTCATCTCACAGCAATGAGGTGAATGCTGCGTTGTGGAAAGTTTTGCTTCAGAAGAAAGCATTCACTCACTTCCAATTCATATTTTTAAATTTTCTATCTAGTTATATAGTCTTTGCAGAAATGAGACCAAAGCCTAAGGAAGCTAGGCCTGGACAGCGGTGGCCCTGGTCCCCAGGAGAGTGTGTGTCATCCACCTGATTGTTCCTGGGCAGGAGTGGGCAAGAAGGGGGGCAGTGGGACCAGAGAGGGCTCCTCTGCTCAGCCCAAGGGACTCAGGCAGCAGGGGCTCCCGCAGGCCGAGCTGGCACAGGACTGTGGGCCCTGATAGCTCTGGAAGGCGGGGAGACAACAGACTGGGGGGAAGACTCTGCCTGATCTGGACAGAGACCTTGTAGAGCTCCTCTCCCCCTGTGCAGGACCGGCCCTGTCGAACAGGCAGATGGCAGCTATGGCCTTGAGTGTCCATGCCACCCCAGCTAGCCTGTGCCCGCCTGTGCCCTGCTCCCATAGTGAACGGACAGCACCATGTGCCGAGCAGCTGAGCAGCCACTGTTGTTCAAGCTGAGGACGCTGTTGCCAGCAAAAGTCAGTGGACATAAGGGGCCAGCAGAAGACCCACCAGAAGCTCCCAGAAGCTGCGTGTGGCCTCTCCGAGGCCCAGGGAGACCCAGAACTGTGTCAGAGACCAGGGCTACGACCCTGACCAACACCAACCTGAGATGAGACACAGCCAAGGCCCAACACTCGAAGGGAATTGATTTCCACAAAAAATAATGAATTTATTTTTCATTTGAAATCATTTAAAAATCAGACAATATATTTATATGCTTCAAAAATAAAAAGGGGTTGAAAGCAAAACATATCTTTCTCATAACTGTTAGCCATGCAGGTCTTGTTCTTGAGGGCAGTTGGGTACTTCCTATGCATTCTGCAGGAATATTCTGAGTGTGGCAAGCAATGTGTGTATATTATGTACACGTACTCACATACAAGTGGCAACATGTTGTATGTGCCATGGACCCTAATAATCATAACACTACATTTTTTACCTCATTCCTCATAGCACATAAATCTTTCCCTTATTGTTTATTTAGCTGCATACAGCTACATTGGTTGGACATATTATTGTTAATTTAACCACCTGCAAATTAATTACTGTTCAGCTTATTTCCAACTTTTCCTAAGACAAACAATGCCATGATGACCCCATGGTGCACATACACCATTGCTCACAAGTGGACAGTAAAGAAACATTACTGTACTGGAATCATTTATTTTTATTTTATTTATTTTATTTATTTATTTTTTTTTTGCGGTACTGGGGATCGAACTCAGGACCCTGCGCTTGCCAGGCAAGCGCTTATTCCACGGAGCTATATCCCCAGCTTTTTTTTTTTTTTTTAACATTTTTTTTTTTTTTTTTTTTTTGGCGGTACTGGGGATTGAACTCAGGACCCTGCGCTTGCTAGGCAGGTGCTTATTCCACTGAGCTATATCCCCAGCTCCTGTACTGGAATCATTTAATACGATGCCTTTATATCAATGAAGGGAATCTGCAAATTTCCCTCAATAGGTTTTATGATTTATGATTCTATTAACGATGTATAAAAGTGCCCACTTTTCTACACCCTTTCCAGCTCAGTGTTGGCCAATTTTGGTCTTTGGTAACTTCTCTATTATAAGTGCATCATGAATCTTTTCATGTGTTTAAGAGTGATTGGGGGCTGGAGGTATAGCTCAGTGGTGTAAGTGCTTGCCCGGTAAGCACTAAGGCCCTAAGTTCGATCCCCAGTATCGGAAAAAAAAATAAAAATAAAAAGGAACAGATGTTTCCTTCCTTCATTTGGGCTGGAGATATAGCTCAGTGGAATAAGCGCCTGCCTAGCAAGCGCGGGGTCCTGAGTTTGATCCCCAGTACTGCCAAAAAAAAAAAAAAAGAGTGATTGGTTTTCTTTTGGTGAACTCTGTCATTTACCCTTTTTTTCCTATGAAAAACAGAAAAATTTCTAATGGACAATTGATGGTTGACCTTGTGAATGCATGAAAGACAGATGATGGAAAAAAGTGGTGTGACCTTGAGTTTCTTCTGAACTTGGTCTCTGCCCAAGGCTCTTAGAGTCAGTGACCTGGGCACCAAGCATTCTTCTGTGGCATGGGCTGGGAGAGCCCTGGTGTCACTGCTGAATGTCCTCCCATAGTCCTGGGCTCTGGGATCTGAGTGCTGGCATGCATGTGGTGGAGACTAATTCTCTAGCTCCTGCTTGGCCTGCACCTTCCTGCAGCAGGGTAGAGTGAGCCCAGCATTGTGGGAGGACTTTGCCCCCTACTGTCCATGAGTCCCCTGGTGCTCACTGTTGGAGCCGCTCCCAGCTGAACCTACACAGCCCAGCCTCTTCCTGGCTTTGGGTCTCAGCAGGTACCCTGAGCCACAGACTGGTACACAGCTGCTCTTCTTGATGAGCGGGACAGGAGCCACAGGAAGCCAATCAGTGTGCCTTGGTTGCTCCTTTGAGAGGCTCTTGAACAGGGTAAACACTGACTCAGAGCGATAAAGTCAGGCAATTCACCCACGAACACAGGTCAGCCGGCTATTCTGCCTGCAGAGGGTTTCAAGGCAGGGGCAGGGAACCTTAGGCCGAGGGGCCCAGGACACCCAGAGTGCTGTCAGGGGTTGCTGTAGGCACTGGTGTCTTCTGCTCTGCATGGACACGAGTGTTGGTCTAAGATCCGTTTCTGTCCAGGGCAAACAGGTCCCAAGAATGAGGTACCTATGGATGAATAAGAAAGTGAGAGGAAGAAGAAATACAAGAGAGACAAACTTCTGGAATCAGGGGGCTTACAGCCTCTTGGACTGTAGCCCCGAATACCAATCTCAGTCACCTTTTATTGAGAAAGAACCAAAGGCATAGCTAGTACAAATGGGTGGATACCAGATGTTTTCACAAGGATAATTAAGGGATTATCCTTCTTTACATGTAATCCAACACACATCTGTAATTCCAGAACTCAAGGGGCTGAGACAGGAGGATGGTAAATTCAAGGCTAATCTGAGCTATAAAGTGAAGCCTTATCTTAAGAAACTTTTAACAAATAACAAATCGCTGTGTCCTCAGTGCATTCTAATCAAAGAATGTCCTCCACACACAGGGACCCCAAGCCCAGGCCGTTCCTCCACCGTGCTCCTCCTCCAGCCGCAGTGACCTCCAGGATGCGTGTCTCCTTCTTCCTTCCTGCATTCAGGGCACAGGTCTGAGGCTCCAGGGCCCAGCTCCTTCGTCTTGTCCAGCTTCATGCCTTGGAAAGGTCTTGGTTCCCAGCCATCCCCAACTGGATGATGCCGGCCTGACAGCTCTGATGGCAGCCCAGTCACTTCTGCTTGCAGGAGAGTAGGAAGGATGTGGGTGTGCTCAGCCACATGGGAGGAAGAGGAGAAAGAAGCAGACACAGGCGTGACCCCACACAGACATGGTGGCCATGGCTCTCACCACAGGAGTGTCTGCCCTAGGCATGGAGAGGCCACAGGGCCAGGAGGCCAAGGCAACAACAGCCCAAGATGGGCCTGGAGTCTGCCTGGAGGGTGTCAGGGAGGCAGAGGCCAGGCCAGGGGAGGACAGCCCTAGAGCCACTGGGCCAGGGAGGCTGAGGGCCAGCAGAGGGTCTGGGGGCAGTGCCCACAGAGCTGCAGCCATGGAACAGTGCACAGGTGTGAGACAGGAATGCTCGGGCTTCGGGCCAGGCCCCGTTTCTTGGCCAAGGGCTCTGCGGTCATCATGGCCCTGCCTCCTTTCTGCTCTTCTCCATCTCCAAAGGCTGCGTGGGTCAGGGGCCGAGGGAGGCCGAGGCCATGGTCCTCTCTGTTTGATTCTCCACCCCTGGGAGCCCAACCATGGGCTTCGCATCACAGCCAGGGAAGTAGGTTAGACCTGAGGAGGAGCCAGGAGTGTTCCTGAGAGAATCTGCTTCAGTTGCCATGGCAACGAGCAGACTCTTTCCCTGGAGGAATTTCAAAATAGGTCACACTTGCGTGATTACAGGGGTGGACAGTCCTGCAGGACTTGGTGTGAGGGTCAACTCTGTCAGTTCACAGCCTGCACGGGCAGAAGTCTGCACAGGACACCCACATTGCAGGCCATGTGCACACAGCCAAGTACATGTCCTCCGAGTGACAGAGACCTCTGGGAGTCATGGGCCCAACTCTGGGGGTGGTCATGCGTCAGTGCTATCCCTATCCTGAAGGGTGGGCTCTGCATGGCCCCTCCAGTGCTGCAGCCCCTCAGCACTTGGATCCAGGTTCATTCACTGACCCACCTTGTCCTCACAGGAAGTGCAGTCAGGTGTGGACACCCTGTGGGAGCAGCTCACCTGCCTAGAGGTGACCCGAAGGATTGGCTGGAAGTGAGGCGTGGCCGGCTGGGTACAGAGCACAGGAGCCCCTCAGGCCTTCACTCTCAGAGGAAGTCGCCACTGTGGACCTGCGCTGGCCCAGGGCTCCCAGGGCTCCTCCAGGCAGTGACAGCTCCCCAAAGCTACTTCCTGAGGTCCTGGGCCCCTGCTCCCTCAGGGCTGTCTCCTGTCTCCTTCAAAGGCGTGTTTGATGCTTGGACCACAAAGCAGCACTGCCTGGGTAGTGATGACCAACCATGCTCGGCGGGAGGGCAGGACTTCCCTGGCCACCTTCCGACGGCCCAGTGCCTGGCACACAGCATGGCTTGGTAAATGTTTGCTGAGCGAACAGACAAACGATCACAAGCCCTGCGCCACAGAGGTGAGAGCCGTTCTTAACAAGACACAGGGGAGACGAAGAGCTGCTGTGTAACAAATGTGATTTCTCTGGGAGGAGGCGACCTCTGCAGGTGGAGCTGACACGACACCTATAAATAGCTTAATGGGCTGCTGGCGTGAGGATGCAGCGCCTAGAGCCCTGTGGGTAGACGAGACCTGCTCTTGTGTGCTCCGGGCTGGGGCAGTGACCTTTGAGCTGGTGCCTGCTGCCTCCCTCTGGGCCCAGTCTCAGCTCCACCCATCCAACAGCTGCCTGGAGGCTGCCCAGGAGCATCCCTCCTCCTCCTGCATGGCTGTGGCATCTGTGCCCTGTGCACTCTATGCTCAGACTTGGTGATTGCACCTCTGTGCACACAGACTGGCATGCACATGCATTTACACACGGCAAAGTCAGGAGGGTGAGGTGGGAGTGGAGTCCTGGCCAGGTGCTGAAGCCCTCCACCACCGCAGAGGATAGGCATCACCACAGAGGCTGAGGGGCAGGCAGCTCAGAGAGAGGGTTGGGGAGTGGGTGAAAGCAGTGAATTTGACTGGCCCCCTAGAGGCTGGGCCAGCAGGGTCCCCAGCTTCTCCCAGGGCCTCCGGACCCTGCCTTCCTTGGAGACAGGTGAGCTTCTCTGGCACTGCAATATACCCGTGTCTCCTGCATGTCAGAGCTGTGCAGGATTTAGGCCACGTGGTGAGCGTGCTATGTCACATTGACTCCACGTGGACACACCCCGTGTGACTGCCCCACAAACCAAAACTCGCACAGGTCTGTCCTGGGCTCACAAAGCCAGAGGGTGGGTGTGGCTGTGTGCCATGGCTCAGACGCTCCAGGGGCCGAGTCCTCTGTGAGTTCACTGTGCACTGGACACTGCTGTCCTTGTCTCCGAGCTGCGGGCCACGGTCCTCATCTCTCTCTCGGATGGAGGCTCTTGCTGTGGCTGAGCAGCTGCGGGAGCTCTGGGCAGACTGTGTCTGCACTTCACTGTGACCTCGGGCCAGGCTCCATGGACAGGCATCAAGAGGAATTTTGAAAACAGTGAGGTGCACACTGGCACAGGGAGCAGCAGAGGTGAGCACTCGGAACAAGTGCAGGACCAGGAGGGTGCGCGGACGCCCTGTGCCCCCCATGGGCGCCGTCCCTCCTCATGGTCTGTGGGCCTCTGCTGGGCAACTGAGTCCACAGGACCTCCTGCCAGCTCCCTGTGTCTTGGGGACTCCCGCCCACACTTATCCACAGCTGGGTCTAGGACAACAGCACCACATCCAAAGGAAGCTTTGGGTTGGACATGAGCTGAGTTCAAAACAACCCAGAAGAGCCACAAGTTTGAGGAAAATGCTCAGCCTCTGCAAGCTGTTTTCCAGTTTGGCTGAACCAAGTGACGTTCACCGGGCAGGAAGCTGGGCAGGAAGGGTTCTCCTCTGGCTGCTGGCAGGGCCTCTCCCAAAGCCCCAGCAATGGGCCACTTGGGTCCTGAGCCAGGCAGGTCACAGCGAAGAGGCAGCCTTGGCCCAGGGCAGCTTTTATTCTCAGAGCCCAGCAGTGAGCCCTCGGAGGATGCCCCCAAAGCACTTACCATGTGAACAGTGAGCTGGGGGAGATTTGGTGAGAAGCAGCATGCAGGAGTGCAGCAGGCACGAGGAGGGGAGTGTGCACTCACTGCCCTGGCCACCCGTCTCCTCTGCACTGGGCACTTGCTGGGTGAAGGCCCAGGGTTGCTGCTGCTGGGCAGGGTGAGGCCACCAGTTCTGTCCTTTATTGAATTTCAACTTGGGAAGCAGAGGTGGAGAGGTCATGAGCCCTCTGGGCCTCTACCACCCATTCTCCAGAACCCTACCCACTTTGGAAAATGCAACTTTGGATATTTTCTGCCTCTGTGGTCTGGGTATGAAATTCTTCTCCAGATGAGAACCTCAGCGCATGAGCTGGAGTAAGTATGAGCTCAGACACCTACCTCTGCCAGACTCCCCCGTCACTGAGGGAGAGCAGACAGTGGGGACCCATGGGCAAGCCCTCTGGTGCTCACAGTGTCACCAAGTCCACCACTCTCCCTGACTGTGAACTCTACTGCCGACAGCTGAACAGTCTGGCTCCATCCTTGGAAGACCAGTCCCTCTCACTGACCTAGAGCAGACAGGAGTGGATCTCAGCTGCCACCTGGCTTCCAGCCAGCCACAGAGGAGGATGTGCTACCCTCTTGGGCAGGTCCTGCAGCCCTGTACTCTCCCTGCTATGTGGTCAGCTTCCTGTTACTGTGATAAAATCCTGAGACAATGAAGTTATGAACTGGAAAGTCTTTGAACAGCTGAGCACGTGATGACATGGGGCACATGGCCTGGCAGTGAAGGATGTGGAAGAGACCTGGCCCTGCAGTGCCCCCAGGCCTGAGGATGGCCCACCAGGCCCTGGCACCTGCAGGCTCTGGCACCTCCGGACAGAGGCACCCTGGGGCCCTGCCTCACACACTTGGGAGGGCGTTCTCAATGGGTGGTGAGGCTGTCATGCACTGCGGCTTTTGTCTGAATGCTTCCTGCGAGGATGGATTCCCGTACTTATTTGTTCATCCTTAAAAGCACGCGACACCAGATTGGGGATGTGTAAGGAGCCTGATTCAGGGGAGTGATGACGGGTTAGAGACTGCGCCAGGCACTGTGTACCTCTGGGGAGCCGTGGAGGAAGCCTCTGGCCACATCTGCACCCAAAGTCTTGGCTACAGAGAGGCAAGGGCCATGTCCATGAGGACAGACTAAGCTTCCACGTGCTGCAGGAGCTGTGTTCTCACAACTCCCTTCAAACGAAGGTGTTCTCTAATTTCATCCACAGGAAGCTGGGGCTCAGCTGGTCCTCGAAGCCCATGGCAGGCGAGGGAGGAAGCTTGACCCCTCCATCTTCTGTCCGAGGCCAACGCTGCAAGCAGGGCCTTGCTTGGTGCATGGAATATGACCATGCATGCCAGGAGATACTACAGGCACCTGGGCTCCTCCAAGTCTGGCCCTGTTCACCTGCTCCCCTGCGGGCAGCAGCTTCTCCTGGGGCCAAGTCCTGTGGTCAGTGCCATCCCTACGCCCCTCAGCTCTCTGTCCCTTATGTCCCTGCCCCTTTGCATGTCCTGGGTTTCTCAGATAGTACTGTGAGGAGTGTGGGCAGGGGAAAGGGTGGGGTAGAGGTAAGGCTGTGGGAGGTGAAGGACAGTGAGGCACAGGACATGTTCTGGAATATTTTAGAATATTCAGCTCAAGGATCCCAACTGAGTTTGAATGGCATGGTCAAATGAAGGGTGGCCAGTCATCTCCCAGTCTCCACCTTGCCCCAGATCCCCCTCTGTCTTACTTCCCCCGGGAAGCTGAGTGTACCCCACTCTTCATGCTGCTTTGGAAGCGCCTGTGCCAGCCTCATGTCTGGGGTGCTGACCTGGTACACATGAAGGCCTGGCATAATGCAGAGACTGGGGTTCATGCTCAGAGAGGGCGCGATCGAAGACTGCCAGGCTGGCTCCCCCAGGACAGGCAGCAGCTGCAGGGCTGCATTTCCCAGCTAATTAAGGGTGACAGGAAGCTGGGAAACCTGGGTTGGAGTCAAGAATAGGAAAGACAGGAAAGAGGAAAAGCACTGTTTTCAGGGGGAAAGACTTTTTGTAACAGTGCTTCCTTCTACAGTAAAGGAATCATATGGAACGTTTCTTTGAGCATGAAGACAGTTATTCCAAGAGAAGGGATCGCTAGCTTATCTTTATTACCCCCAGTGATTTTTAAAATCTATGCATTAGGAAGATGTTAATGCAATATTTATATGCATTTTCTGATGCACATTCCTTTTACACTAATCCAGGTAGAAATCAACCACTGTCAGAAATCTGAGTGAACTTCCACTTGCAGGTGCAAAAGAAAGCAAAGTCAAGGACTTTATGAGGAAACAGAATTTTGCTTCCAGTCAATTCACTCAGAGCCTTGCTGCGTACTGATCACATTTGGCTTAGGATTTGCTGCCTTGGAGGTCCTCAGACACTCAGGCCAGGACCCTCATGCTGCTGGTGAGAGGGAATTTAGCATCTGCCAGGCTGGTTTCCTGCTTTGTAATACACAGTCTCCTGCCTCAGGTCTCCAAGACCCTGGCCGCCTCTCCCGCTTGTGTAAAGGAAGCAGCATCTTCAGACCCCGTGTCATACCCACAGGGCACAGTGTGGTGCAGGAGAGCAAAGCGCGGGAAAGACGGGAGTTCTGGGGTGACCGATTCCCTCCGAATCCCTCCAAACACAAAGGCTGCCACAGGGATGGTTGTGATCTTGGCTTGGGACCTTCTGATCTTGCCCCAGCACACAGCTTGCATGCAAGGCGAGCCAGAAAACGGGTGTCCTGGAAGCCATCTCCGCAGGCATCGGGCATCGAGGGAGCTGGGGGAGGCAGAGGACAGCTCTGGGGTCTGTGTCCTAAGGTCCGCAAGCAGCGGTGCGGAGCTGGATCAGCGTGTGCTCCCTCCGCGGTCAGTGCTGAGGTTAGGTGCTCCTCCCTGAGTCCTGGTAGAAGAGTGTGTGACTCCTTGTAGCCGCTTCCTCGCCCTCAACTGCTTGGCTGAGAAGGCACCTTGCGTTTACTGGTTGGGTAGTGCTCAACAGCGCACACGCGGGGACACAGCAGTGCTGAGTCCTGAGTCTGGAATCCCCGCAGGACACGCCTCAGCCCCATTCCCCCATTCCGGTGGGTCTCCTCACAGGGTCACTGGCCCAGCACCCACCTGTCTGGTTGAGGTTTTCTTCCAGGCCGAGTCTGGGTCTTTTTATTTTCCTATTCGACCTTTACCTGGTTAGATTTCCGCAGGTTTCCAGGTATCGAGCGAGGCCCTTTGGCTGTTGGCTCTGCCACCTCCTCTTGCTCCTCCCCCCGCCCTCCGGGCTGTGCCATCAAACGCCTTCTTGTCTTCTCGCTGCAGGTGCAGCAGCTCCTGATGGGCAGCGACCTGTGCGCAGACCCTCTTTGTCTCAGGAGGTGCTTGGAGCAAAGTAGCAGGACCCACTCCAGTCAGCGCCTGGGCAGCGCCTCTCCTTCTGGAAGGACCTGGAGACCTGCGTCAGCCTGCCTCACAGTTCCCACAGAGGAAAGCCCAGCGCATCCAGGGTCAGCTGGGAGCCACCTTTTATTGGAAAGCCATTTATTTATTCAGTACTGGGGAAGCCAGCAATTTTCTATGGTCCCATTCTGACTTTAATTAGAGTATTCATCAGTTATACACCGCACAATTTTGGCTAAAACTTCACAGTGCAATATTCTAAAATCCTAGGGAATAGAGCTAGTTTACTTTGTATTAGATTATTTTGCCCCGGGTTAGCATTAGGGATTTATTACTGCATGTCTCATGTAGCTGTTATTGTTATAAATGTGCATACTGTGCAAAGTAAAACTGTATTTCATTCAAGGAAAAATTTCTCTGCTTGCTTGAGCCTGGTGAAGCTGTTCCTGGTCCCAAGGGAGGTCAAGAGACTCATGGGGAACTCTCGAGGGACCCCAAGCCACGAGCCCCTCACTCAGGACGAAGCTCACACTTGCTGTAGTGGCTGTCCTGGGAATGTCCGGGGAGCAGTTGTGATCCTCATGGAGGCTGTCTGATGAGCTTTTGGCACTCACATTTGTGTGATAAATATCACAACATCATGACAGGAAAGTGCGGGTGCCATGGGGTCCCTGCCTGCTCTAGAGGTTGGGAAAAGCCCCTTGAAGGACAGAGTGTGTGGCCAGGACCTGAAGACAGAGGAGTCAGGGGAACAAACCCTTGAGTCTCTGCAGGCCTTAGACTCAAGGAACAGTGGGGCTTGACCCCGAGACTGCAGGATGGAGTGAATCCCGTTCTGTAATCCTCACAGCAGTCCTGGGGTATCTATGCAGGTCAAAGGTCACGGGTGGCTCCTTACCAGGGGACCCAGCCCCTGGGTTTCAAACACCTCATTGTCTCCTGGGCTGGCAATTAGAGTAATGGGCACAGGCACGGGCCTGAGGAAAGCCTGCTGTCTGCAGCCAGAGGACCAGAGACGAGGTCTGGAGACAGAAACCCTCGGACCTCATTGCCTGGACAAGAAACAATCCAGAGGGACGCTTTGGGGTGCTGCTGGCCTGGCCCACACACAGGGCCATGGGATACCCACCCCACCCCAGATCCAGGTTTCCTGGCTGTGACCCTGTATTGGAAAAGAGGAACCCTGCCTCTGTCTGCATATGACCTAGTGGTTGAAGGGGAAGTCTCTGGAAATGTATAAATAAACCTTCTAGAACAAGTGGGTTGAGTGCAGTTGGAGGATACAGATTGACTGAGAAAAGTGAATCGTATTTCTGTGCACTAGTGATGCATGCCCGCAATCACACAGTAAACATGTCCCTTGTGATTGCTTACAAAGAAATATTTAGGTATAAATGTAACAACTCATCATGGACTTTTATGTTGAAAGCTACAAAATGCTAGTAAATAAATCACAGGTCTAACTTCTTTTAAAGTGAGAGGAAATGGTTAATCTGATTTTAAGGTTTCCATGTGGCTACAATAATTGTGACCGCGTGCCGCTGGCAGTGTGTATTGATCTGTGGGTCAGCAGAGCAGATGGGGAGCCCAGATGTAAATCAGACCAATTTTTGGCAAAGATGCAACAACAGTTCAAGCAAGCAAGGATCTTCCAACCGTGTTGGAGAAATTAGAGATTCACAGGCAAACAAAAACAGTAAATAACTTCAAGCTAGATCTCACACCGTAATGAAAACTAATTCAGCTGTCACAGTCTTAAATTTAAAACATAAAGCTATATAAGATAGAATGAAAGAAAATATAGGTGTCTTGAGTTTGGCGATGACTCCTTAGATACAGCAGAGTCATGACCTCTGAAAGAAAACAGATAAACTGGAAGTCACTAAAATTAAAAATTTTTATTCCATTTGAGACACTGTCACCCTAAAGAAAAAATGAGCCATAGACTTGGGGAAAATATTTGCATCTAGATCTAATAAAATGCTGCTATCCTAAATACACAAATTTCTTAAAATCCAATAAGAAAATAAGCAGCCCAATTTTGAAAAATAGGCCGAAGACTTGAGCAGAGGTCTCACCAAAGAAGACACAGATGGCCAAGGAGCAGGTGAAAACCGACCACACGACTAGGCATTCGAGACCAGTGATCTGGTGAAGCACTCTTAGATGCAAAACCTATGCCAGGACTCATAAGAGAAAAAGCCCATAAATGGAAGTCAGCAAATTAGACTTCTGCTCCAAGAAAGAGGTTGTGGGGAGATGAAGACATCTTGGTGCCCGGAGAAAGTACTTGAGCACATGTGCAATGAGACACTTACACAATAATGGGAGACAGGAGATGGATCTTTTGCAAAAGGGAGGGGCCAAGAGAAGGGGAAGGCAGGAGGAGGGGGGTGACACACAAACAGAAGAAAGATGTGTCCTGTCCATGCACCAGCTCTCCAGGAAGAGCACAGCCCTTACGAACTGCAAACAGGTATGAGCAAAAGTTTCAAACACACAAAGGAGGCTAAGCTCAATAGTAAAATTACATGATTTGACTAGGAAATGGGCAAAAGGCCCCGAGCAACACTCCAGAAAAGTGGGTGCACAGATGGCGGACATGACCCGCCAAGCACTTGTGGCACTTCTGTGCCCATGGCGGGGGTGTCACCCACCAGTGACACTGGGCAAACTTTTGGAGACACAGCTGGGAAGGGCTCAGAGTGTCAGGCTGAGGAGGAAGAAAAGCTGACCTCAAAGGTTCCACACTGCACAGTTCCGCTTATATAACATCCCCCAAATGACAAAGAAGTAGAGCAGGAAGATGCCTGTCCTGGCTGGGTGGTGGGGATGACAGGAGGAGGTGGGTGGCTCTGAGGTTGGCAGGGTGATTCTGAGCTGGTGAGACACACGGTACCTGTGTCAGTGCCACCCATCATGCACTGCACATGTGGAGCAAGTGACCACAAAGGGAGGCCGGGAGGAAGCCTACCAGGTCTGCCTGTGCTCTTTTTCCTATTTCCTGTGCATAGGCAGTTATTTCAACATAAAACCTTTTACAGATAACACACTGAGGTTCAGAGAGGCTGGATAAGGTGGCAAGATCCTAAAAGTGCCCTAAAACAATACTTAATCACTGAATGTGCATCAGGTTCCATCCTTTGGCCTAATCCCTGCTAAACACCGCCCTGGGGAAGCCAGGCCTGTGTGGTCAAGAGCAACCTCGGCAGCGAGAGTGAGGTGTGATGACTGTGCAGGGCCCAGAAAGTGTTGCGGGCTGGCTTTGAGGAGTTGAGGGTGAGAGCTGAGGACACAGACAGCTTCTGAGGTCTGCAGAGGTGAGGGGATGCACTCTCCCGGAGCCCCCAGAAGGAGTGCAGGTGGTCTCCCGCTGACCCTGGGAGTTTACACCCTCTGGCCTCCACTTTGGACGTCCAACTTCCAGAGCTGTGACACCCTAAATCCAGGCTGTTTTACGACAAAAGTTTGTGGCATTTTGTTAGAGAAGCGACAGGGTAAATCCAAAGGCAGCTGCTGATTAAAGGTGGGAGAGGGAACCAAGCAACAGTGAAGGGAAGCTGCAGGGGTTCCTGGGAGCCCCAATAACACCTGCTCCTTCCCGTCAGAAATGCAGTTGCAGGGCTGGAACTTTAAATCCATAAGCAACACATTAGTTCACCGTCAAATCTGGGAGCAGAGCAGAGCTGTTGAGCTGCCTTTCCTGCCTCAGTGCACAGCCAAGCAAGGACAAAGAAGGCTTCTCTGTATCCTGGTGAGCTTGGCCTAGGCTGGACCTTGTCTTAGCTCGGTGGCCTTGACCTTGGGTGGGACCGCAGATGAGGACCCCCAGGGGAGGAGGTCTGGCCCGAGGTGGGGCAGCTCCTGGAACCCTGGAGTACTTCCTGGCAGGACTGTTCAGACAGCAGCACTGTGCCCTCAGCTGGATGGGGGTCTTGAAAGGTGGGGGAGGGCCACGTGGCAGAAGATGCACCCTAGTCCTACAGCCTCCACCCCCTCCTCCAGCATAGGCCCCAGAGCCACCCACCCATCTGCCTCGTTGTCCAGGGGAGAGCTATCTGTGGCTAGGCCTGCTGGCCTCTCATTCCAGGGCAAACACCACCCTTGGGAATGCAGGGCAAGGCCTGTGTGCGCCCAGGCCTGGGGAATGAGTTGTTCTCCTCCACGCCTCAGCTTCCACGCTCCTGACCCAGAGGACACAGCAGGCAGCCAGACTGAAGTGGCGGTGGGGAGGGGCTGCTGGCCGGGTCCATGTGACCAGGCTGAGCGGCAGCTGAGCCAGTGGACAGGGAGGTCTGGGAGGACATGAAGTAATTCTAAGAGAAATAACAAAGAGAGGGCCGAGTTTTACTGTAGGGTTTGACCTCTCTGGGGGTAAACCGTATGGCTGCTTTCCTCTTTCAGGCTTCCTAATATTCGGGCACTCTGCAGCCAGACAGCATCGTGGGAACTCGGCCCACGTCCTCAGTGTCCCTGTGCGCACGACTCTCTGCCCGGTGACCCCTGGAACGAGGCTCCTGCCCTTGCAAGTGGCTTGTTCGTGGCGCTCTGTCTAGAGTTCTGTGTTCTGCTGTCAGCCGGGCCTGGTCCTGGGTGGTCTGTTTCTTCTCCAGTGTCCACGTGTTCCTCTCACTCCTGCCAGTTTTGTTTTTCTCTCTTCTGCTATTTTTCTGCTTAAATCATCTGAGGGGGAATGTTGGGAATCTTTGGCTGTTGTGGCCAAAAGCCTGGCCCAGATGACCCTTGCAGGGGAGACTGAATTTGGTCCTTTCCTCCTCTCTCATTCTCCTCAAGGGAGTAGAAGGTTTCATGACAAACTGCAGGAGCTGTCTTCGCCCTTTGTCTCTGGTTGTGTCCCAGAGCCCTGTACCGCTGATTTTCACGTGTGCCCCACCAGGACCAGGGTTTGCTGGAGGAAATCCTGACTGTCCCTGCCACGCAAGCCGGGCCTCAGCTCGCGGCCACCGTGCCCGGCTGTGCGGGGCCCTGTTCCGCCCGACACTTTGGAGCTAGCTTGGCCTGGACCAGGGGTGTGCTTTCCTTCGGTGCTGCTCCGAGAAATGCTCACACTGTTTCCCAAGGAGGTGATGCGCATCGCCCATGCTCCTTTTCTCGGTTTTAATCCCTCGGTTTCAGGTGTAGCTCTTTCTCCAGCATCTACTCCGGCTTCATCTCCTCTGGAGCGCTGAGTCCACCATGGCTTTTTCAGAAAGCCCCTCTGGAATCTCCTGTCTGGGGCTGGCCTGCCCACAGCTCTGGCACAGATTCCTCTGAGTGGCAGGTGGCCCCCACCCCAGGAGTCCTGTGCCACGGTGGAGCAGTGGAGGACAGGAGGGGCCGTGGGGATAGACAGAGACCCTCCACCAACCACACACCAGCCTCTGCCTGCTGTGCAGAAGCTGTGATTCCTCAGCTTATCAGTGTTTTAAAATATCTACTTCCTTATTTATAAATCAAAGCTATGACAACTTTTTCCATTTATTACTTTTTGTACCTGCATTAATTAATTGCATGCTTGTTAGTTTTATTTTTTGGTTTTTAGAGTAGCTTTCTGAACATTAGTGCATTGTTCTCCTTTCTACTCTTGTACTTGTTTTAAGAAATCTTCTCTTGCCCAGGGTCATAAATGTCCCATCAGAGGCCACTGCATTTCCCCAGTGTCCCTGCAGCCTTTTTCCATGCTCAGATCAGGGAGCACCCCAAACTCCTTGTGAGTGCAGTGTGCCTCAGTCTCTGCAGTTGCTCAGGTGCCCAGCGACACGGTTTGGAAAGTAACCCCTCCCCCTGGATGGAACCACATTCATGAGCTGTTGTGTGTGAGTATGTGTGTGTGGCATGCAGTGTTCGCTTTCACTTCTACATCACCTATCTCTGCTCCAGGACTGCGTCTTTGCTTCACACTAATACCTGGCATTTGCCAGGATTTGTGCTGCAGCTCCATGCATCGGCCTGACTATTCTTAGTTGTTGGCATTTCCATCTGTGTTTAGAATCAGCATCTTCATTTCTAGGGCAGCTGACCCTTCCCACTCCTCACCACCAAAATTTCACATATCCACAAACTGATCCCTGGGTATCAGTGATTCTGATACTGCTTTCCCGGGAAAAAGGTCGTCAGAGATGTGACTGAGTTAAAGTTCCTGAGGTGAAAGGTTATCCTGGGTTATCCAGTCAGGCCCTGCCCATCATCCCATTCTCCTGTGAGAGAGACGGGTAGGGAGAGATCCACAGCCTGGGGGGTGGCCAGCAGTGTGGGGAGGAAAGAAGTGGTGGCCTTGACAGCCAGTGGCTTGGGTGACAGGGTCACAAGCTGAGGGGTGCTGGCAGCCACCAAGGGCCAGGAGAGGGAAGGGATTGGTCACAAGGCCTCCATAAGGAGGGTGCTGCTGACAGGTCAGCTGTGGCCCAGGTTACCTGTTCTGGCCCTCTAGGCTCTAGAAAACTGTAATGGAATAACTTTTGCTGTTTTCAGTCACCAACTTTGTGGCAATTTGTTACAGGAGCCCTAGGAAACTGGTTTCTAGTAGATCTGCCAGAATTTTGTTGAAATTGCATTGAATCTACAAATCACTGAGGGCAACTGCCATCTTAATGGCAGCAGGGCTTTCTCTTCCTCAACACACATGTCCCTCCCCTCGCTGCTCCCCGATAACTTGCAGTGTATTCTCATCTGTGAGAGCTGGGCAGGCCAGGCTGGCACACAGAAGAGCGGGCTCCGTGTTCTTGCCCTGCGTCCTGTCGCCTCCTGTGTATGGGAAGTTTTGCGTTTGTTCATGGGAAACAAAAGCAGAGGTAGCTGAGCCAGGCATGGTGGCACAATCCCAGCACTTGAAGGCTGAGGCAGGAGGATCGCTGCAAGTTCAAGGCCAGCCTGGGTCACATAGTGAGCTCAAGGCCAGTGTGAACAGCACAGTGAGACCCTGTCTCAAAAAACAAAAAGAAAAAGAAAAAAAAAGAAAAAGAAAAAGAAAGAAAGAAAAAGAAAGCAAGAAAGAAAGAAAAGAAAGAAAGAATCAGAGGGAGCCATGAGAATGCCAATTATGTTGCAATTTCGGGGGCCTTGGGGCCACCCTGTAGCACTCTCAGGGTGCAGGAGGGCAGGTGTCTCTGAGGCTCCCTGCACACTTCCTGTCTGGAACCAGTAGATCACCTGACAGTGTTTGAAAAAACTGATGCTCAAGCACACTGCAGAGCTTCCTGTGCAGTTGGCACAACCTGGCACCCGAGCACCTGTGAGTCTGGCACCCAAGTACGAAGCTGGGGCTGAGAACCAGTGCGCTAAAGATGTGCAATCTGTGACTGCAGAGTCAGTGGAAAAGAAACGTTTGCTCCCTTTCGCAGAATGGGAAGGCTGCTGGAGAGAGAGAGAGAGAGAGAGAGAGAGAGAGAGAGAGAGAGAGTGTGTGTGTGTGTGTGTGTGTGTGTGTGTGTGTGTGGTGAGGGACTCAGAGGGGGAACACGTAGAGGCAGGGAAGTGAACGAGCCCAGACCCCAAGAAGTACACCCTGGAGTGGAGTGTTAAGGTATGAAGCCCAGAAGCAGTGGCCTCGTTTGAGGCTGGGGTAGCCACGTGGAGAGCAGGATCAGGGCTCAGAACCAGGTGCCATGAGTCCACGTCCGTCTGTTCCTGCCCAGAACAGAAATTGGGTGTGGATGCAGCAAACATTCATGAGCATTTCTGGTTTCTGGAGGGTAGCAGATGAACCTGTCAGCATGCCTCCTCGGCACGCACCGTGACGGATCTCTCTCATGTTTATGTATGTGCACACAGTCTAGCCTACCGTCCTGCATGAGTACATACAGAATATGTGCCTGCACATACAAAGGTGATCACCACGTCTGCAAGATTCAGGCAAATCGATGTGTTAGTGAAGAAGAGAATGGTAGCTGCACAGAAGCAGGAAACTCACCGCTAGAAACGGGCGGGTAGGGGTGTGGAGACATCTTCGGTGCCACTGATGAGCTGTGCACCGAGATTCTGTCCAGTACGCTGTGATGGGCTCTGCTCGTGAGCTCATCTGGGCTCCAGGAACCTTGTTCTTCCTGCTGTGGCCCCTTGTTAGTCAGGTCATCAGAGAGGCTGGAGGGAGGAGGGAGGGAAAAGGACCCATTTGTTCTTCTGTGTCTCCTATCACAGCAGCAGCAGATTGTGTGTTTCCCCAGCTGGCCTCTTACCCCCAGGTAAGGGCTCTTCCTCTGAATCTTTGGAGATTTCTTTTCCAACTTCCTCATCTGTAGTCCCTGCCATGACCCCTCTCCTATAGGCTAAGCCCTGGCTCTTGGTGCTTCTGCCTTCCCAAGACTCCAGATTCCCTGTGATTCCCGGCCTCGGGTAGCTGTCCTCTTTGAAGTTGCTGCTTGTGTCTTACATGACCTTTCCAGGCCCCCAACTTTGGTGTGACAGGTAAGTTCCACTGTCAACCTGCCTGGGCTGGGAGTCCCCCCCCCAGGGGAGTTATCAGTGCACACTCTGGAGGTGTGACCTTGGAGTCTGTATCCAGTCCCTGGCCCTTGTCCCTCTGGCATCGTTCCTCTCCTCTGCTTCCGTGAGCTAAGCAGCTAGGCTCTGCCACACCCTTCCGCCACTGTACCAGGTCCTCTGAAACCACAAATGAAACAAACCTTTGCCCCTTTCAATTGTGTGGGTCAAGTGTTTGCACCAGCAGAGGGAGTGCTGACCAACACAGTCCATTTACTCAATCTCATGTGTCAGTCTTCCTGTTAAGATAACTAGTATAATTTCTGTTTTCCTAGCCAAACAATTACTAATAAAACAGCTGGTGTTAAAGTGGCAGAAAAAAATCTATATTTATACTTATACAGTGATACTCAGTCATCTATTAGGTTGGCAAAAAGTGAGCAAGACCCACCATGTTCAGAGTGTAGAATGTAGGCTGGGGATATAGCTCAGTGGAATAAGCGCTTGCCTAGCAAGCGCAGGGTCCTGAGTTCGATCCCCAGTACGGCAAAAAAAAAATAAATAAATAAATAAAATAAATAAATAAAATAAAATAAAATAAAATGGATGTTACAGAGTGTAGGATGTGGGATGAAGCCACGTACTCCGGTGCAGCCATCTCTTTGGCCGTTCAGAGTGGTGCCCAGGTACAGGTTCATATTCAAAATGCAGATGCCTTTGTTTGAGAAGTTCTACCTCATGGTCTCTGTTACAGGAAAGCCGCCCCACCCCCAGAGACTCACACAAGAGTGACACTGTCCCACTGTTCGGATGATAAGGACACATCAAGGGGTTATTAAAACTATGTTATAAGCAATGAAGAGATTTGTATGAGCTGATGTGGTGAGATTTGCAGGAAATGTGAGTAAAAAACATCAAATTGTGTGACAGTGCAGCTGGGATACCACCACCATGTTGCTACACACACATACACACACACACAACAACTGCAAATAGAATTGAAACACTTTCAACAGAACTAGTGTGATTCACCAGTTGTCATAGTAGCTTTTATTTTGCCTAACTGACTAAACTTTTAACCGTACGAGCACATTGACAGGTACCACAGTGGACACGTTATGTTGTTCCTGTGTAATAATACAAATGCGAACCCACTCTTTGGCCCTTTGCTCTGCACACGCACACTCAGCCTGACGGGGTTCCCAACACCTCTGCACACTTCCTCCTGTTTTTCTATAGCTTTCAAACTTGCTATATGATAATTTCACAATAAGAAAAAGAAACTACATTTTAAGATTATTTTCCTGCACCCCTGGGGGAACAAATTCAGCTAGAGTCGCTATCAACACGGATGCAGGGCCACCTGAGGTGCGGTGCCTCAACACAGGTCCAACCATCCCAACATCAGAGCTATGCAGGTCTTGTGCCCCATTCTGTCCTCTGGAATCCCTTCCCCACTGAGAGATACAGCGCGTGACATGTGGTTCTATCTCTGCCGCAGGAGAGAGGCCTTGTCTCTGGGCACCCACCCTGACTGGATGAGTGGTCCCTTGAGGTCCTGGCCAACCAACCATTTCTACTCCCTTACTCCTGTACCCAGGGATTTCACAAGCCTTGTCAATTCCCAGTGGGACTGCAGGGCTCTTCCTGGGAGACAGAGATGAGCTGCTGACCCCATAGGTAAGTGTTGAGGTGGTGACTGGGTCTCACTGCCCTTCTGACCAACCCTGGCTCTCCTCAGAGAGCACCAAGCCCATGTGATACCTGCAGCAGGTCTCCTCCCAATGTAGGATATGGCACTGGCCTGGGTAAAGCACTTGCTCATCTCATCCTTTGGGACACCCTCTTAGGCAGGCAGTAATACATCTCCACGGAATATCTGAGACCAGGACCTGGGGTAAATGAATTGACCATGCCAGGCTGGGTGTTTCTCTCATTAGTAACAGTCAACTTTCCTGCATTCTTTCCATGGAATGTGACAAGGGAGGGCAGCTCCACCCTACCTGAGTGATGTGGGAACCTCTGTCCTATCTCCCATCAGCCCACAGACCCTGACCTGTCCCATCCTGCACGCTGTCTGAAGGTGAAAGGTGAGAGGTCAGGGACATGGGAGGTTGAGCCAGGTTCTGGGGTCAGATTCTTACTGGATTCTGTAACTGACAGAACCTTGAATGACATGTGGCTCTATAGTGTTTTATATTGTTTGTTATTTTTTGGTGACTTTTACATGAACAAGAATTTTTAGGTAGAAAATTCTGTGGGTAGAAAAGGATCTTGGGGGAAGGTGGAATACAACCTTTAGGCAAAGACCTGTCAGACCCTAGGGGTCTCACCATCCAAGACAAGGGGCCCTGGCAGAGGATGGTCCTGTAGTTCTCTACCAAACCAAGCTTTAACTGACCAGAAATCCTCCCTTTGGCATCTGTAGTAGCTGGAGACCTGTGACTAGCTTGGTCTTTATTTAACTTGGGAGTTTCCAGGCTCACTGCCTCTGTGGTTGGTTCCTGATTTTGGCTTAGCAGCCATGATTCATCTGTGTTGACCAATTCATCTGCTTTGACCTGTTCCCTGCAATGCCGATCCTTCAGGGAATTTCTAGATAATTTCCACATCTTTCTGTCAACATGGAAATTCATGGCAGAGAATGTGCTCCATTTCTAGTTGTGCATCCCAGCCCTTCCCTTCTCATGGGCCCTTCCCTCCCTTTGTCCTCTGTCTCCGAGGTGTGGCCATCCTCCAGCTGGAGTGTCTCAGACCTCGCCCGCCACCTTCTGCTATGCTCTGTGCTCAACTCAGCCAGTCTGAGACTTTCTTAGTTTTGACAGTGATGTGTTATGGCTGTATCTAGATGCCCACCAAAGCCTCATGCAGTCACAGTTGAGGCTTTTTCAGGGGTGGCTGGATCAAGAGTGTGTGACTGATTCATGGTGCAATGCTAGGATTAAGGGTGCTGGATTAAGGATGGGTGATTGCTAAATCGATGCACTGATTGGTTTGGCACTGCCCTAATGCCAGTAGCCTGGATACAGTATAAGGGATAGAAAGAAGCTTGTCTTGCCCCCTCTTGCTTGCTTGCTCTCACCTTCCTTCTTGCACTAGACTATTTGTTTTCTGGGATTCCCCTCTGCTGTGCCATGCTGCCTTGGAGCCAGCTGACCATGGGCTGAACACCCTGCAAGCTTTAAACTAAATAAACCTTTCTTCCTTGAACTTTGGGTGTTGGGTATTTTGTCTTAGCAGTGAGAAAGGAGTAACTAAGACAGACAGTGTCATGTTCTGGGGAACCCTCCACTTCCAGGCAAACCAGGACGGTTAGGGCAGCCTCTTCCTTGGTTCCCTTCTAAGTAATATTCTCCTTATAGACAGCCTAGGCAGCACCGATTGGCCCCCATAGCCAGAAAGCCCAGTCCCAGGGACCTATGTGAATCTAGGACCAACACCAAAGGGAGCCTATGTCAGGGTGCTCTGTGCTTCCACTCATACATAAGACTCTGGGGCAGGGAGAGGACTGTTCAGAGTGATGACCTTGTGCTGAGTAAGATTGATGGTGTCAGCTTGATTGGCTTCGGAGGCACCCAGAGATTCATGAAGCTCATTTCTGGGTGTGCCTGAGAGGGTCACGGAGCAAGCATGGCCTTGGGTACTATATCTACTCCCTGGCCCCTTTCTCTCTGTACTGTCCCCCTGTGCTCTGCTCCCGACCACCTTGAGCTGAGTATCTTCCCTTCACCACATCCCGTCATGTTTTTGCCTTGGAACCTGCCAACCACAGACTGAATCTTCTGTCACTGTGAGGACTGCAATGCAGTGAAACGAAAACTGAAAAACTGCCACTAAAGGCCCCAACCCGCCTTTAGCTTGTGGATGTCAGACATTGTGCCCAGTGACTAGAAAGTGACTAAAGAGAAAATTGGTGCTGGAGAAGGAGGGTCATTGCTGTGACTACCTTGCCATGAGTTTAGAACACTTTAGAAGTGGTTTGTGGGGGGAGTTTGGAGAGGGTTGAAGACGCAGGCTAGAGAAGCCTTAGAATGTGGTGAGCTATGCTTAATATGCGATACTGTCAGTGCTCAGAAGATAAGAATGCTGATAGGAAAGTGGACAGTGAAGGCCAGGCTTGGGAGGTTTCAGTTGGGAACAAAGACTCCATTGGCAGTTGGACTAAAGGCCATGTGTGTATTTTGGCAGAAAATGTGTCTACGTTTTGTCTATGCCCATGTCTATACTTTATGGAAGACCAAGATCAAGGGCAGTGGACTAATTAACCTAGCAGAGAAAATAGCAGTGATATGGCTACTGATGGTTGCTTTTAGCAAGTTTATCATGAGAATCAGGGACATCAGACAGAGCAGAAAAATTTGACAAACAGATTTTGGGCCAAAAGGGATGGCATATAAAGTCAGGGCCAAAGGAGGTAGCTGCTGAAGAGATTAGTGCCATCAAAAAATAAACCAAATACTTTGTGTGGGACAAGAAGAAAGATGGCTTGAGAGCATATCAGGAATCAGCAAGACCCCACCCATCACAGGCTCAAAGGTGTAGGAAAATGGGGCATAGGAGGAATGACCTGCCAAGACCCTACTGCCAGTAAGAGGTAGAGCTAGGCTCCCACACAACTATCTGTCTCCAGAGAAACGCCCTTGACCACTGAACTGTGCTGCCAAAAATGCCAATGTCTGGAGAGAGCGTGCATGGAACAACACTGGGTCCCAGGACACCCCTCCCTTCCGCACAGCTCTGAGTATGGGCTGTGCCAGCTTATGCACAGCATCCTCCCGCAGCTGCTCAGACCCTGGGAAAGGCTAAAGGCTGAAGGATGACTGTCCCTATGGCCACAGACCAAGGTAGGGCGAGCTGGAGCCCACACTACGTCTTTACCCCATTACTTCCCAGGAGGACACCAAGGCTAGGAGAGGAGAGGGTCCTGCTGCCCTGTTGCCATGGGCAGGGGTGCCCACTGTGCCTGGAGCTCATGGGTCTGAAGTCCTCAGTCAGCTCAATCTGGACTAGATGCTCTGAGCCTCCCCAGGCACAGGGTGGGGCCCAGTCCTGGATGCCCTTGTGCTGGTGATGGAAGGTGACAGGAATGTGCTAGGGCTGGGCCAGGAATGCAGGGGCGCTGTAGCCTGCGACAGGCAGCGCTCTGGACAGGGCCTCAGGGCTGACCTGTGACCCTGCCCTGCACACACAGCATGTCTCAGCCTCGGAGGACAGTACACAGTTTCCAGGGGTGGAAAATATGATGTAATTTCTTTTTAAAAGGAAATTTGCAGATAGCATCCTAAAGCAGGATGTCCTCTTTGTCTTTCCAAACTGAAATTTTAAGAAAAGCTTAAGAATAATACAAATGAAAATATCACCATTTGTGAATATAGCCGAAGTGGTGCAGAGAAGAAAAGTGTCTCCTCAAATATGATTAAATAGAAATAGTGAAAATTAATGATCAAGCCTCTAATTCAGTAAGTTAGAAAAAACTCCAAATACAATGTACCTAAGAAAACAAGGAGCAAATAAAATAAAAGGAAGAAGGAATAATGAAATGCCAAATAAAACATTAAAAAAAATAAATTTTACTTATCCATATTCAGATGCTTTGACAAAGCCAACAATAGAGATAAAGCATTACTATCTCATCTCAGGAAAAAAGGAAAGAAAAAAGGGGCTGGGGATATAGCTCAGTGGAATAAGCGCTTGCCTAGCAAGTGCAGGGTCCTGAGTTCGATCCCCAGTACTGCAAAAAAAAAAAAAAAAAAAAAAAAAAAAAAAAAAAAAAAAAAAAA